>JABSNV010001040.1:0-12500 GCA_024085815.1 Flaveria linearis
TGTTCAGCAGCTCGGCATTGACGATCACACGGCAACAGCAAGGGCATATCCGCATGATCAGCCACCACCGACGAGCAGGCACATGATCAGCCGCCAGTACATCAGGCACCACCTCAGCCACAGTTCCTCGACATATTTATAGAGATGTGTGGCTGCCTGCACGTATGGAGACATTTATGCAGGACATTTCTATGAGTTTACGGCAGTAGAGTCGTCGAGTCGATCGAGTTGAGGATCTATGAAGTGGCACGTTCAGCTAGAGATTGCGCGAGCACGTGCTGCTGGTATTGATCCTCCGGAGTTACCACCGCCTCGACATTACTCAGACTCGTCGTAGTTTTTACTAGCATTGTAATTTTATTTTGGTATGTATTTTAAAACCTTTATTATTTACATTATCAGTTTATGTTTATCTTATATGTTTATTATCAGTTTATGTTTATTGTATATGTTTTATTAGTTAATATATAAATGGTCGGTTAATAAGTTATAAAATATAACTTATACTCAAAGATCTTAAAAAAATATATGTTAAAATAACACAAAAATAAACACCATAACCTATACGTCGTATGGGTCCATACACGGCATATAGGTTTATTAAACATTTCAGCCAAGACAAAAAAAAAATTGTAGCCTATACGCCGCGTATGGTGCCATACGCGACGCATAGCCCTGCGTCTGACAGACTTGTCTGACGAACTGTCAGGGATGTTTGTATTCCCTATACGCTGGGTATAGACCATAGCGTGGGTATAGACCCATACGCCGCGTATAGGGTATAAAATGGCAACCCGACAACCCACCCTATACGCAGCGTATGGACCCATACGCGGCGTATAGGGTGCAGGGGTGTTGATTTAAATGGGGGGGTGTCTAAATAACCAGACCCTTTATAAATATAAAGACTACAGTAAAACATTAATTATTTATATCATGAATGGAGTACTTTGTATATGTATAATACATTCCACCAATATATGATTTTATATATGTTGGCGTAGTGTTTATATTGTTTCTCGCCTAACTAAATACATCTGAATAGCTGAAGTAGCATCGTTAGTGTTCTAGTCCAGTGGCAGGTAGGATGGTTTGGTTTGGGATTTAATGATTTATAAGGTTTTATGTCCAAACAAACGTCAAAATCAGTATGGACGGTTGACATCCCGTCTCAGCAAGACTCACTCGGATATTGAGAGTAGTTCCAAACGTTAGTCAAAATCAGTATGGACGGTTTTATGTCCAAATAAGCGCCGGTCATATTAAACAGATCTTTGTGTTTTTTCTGTAACTAACCTCTAATAATTTAAAGACACAGAAGAAATCAGTATCATATAAAATTCGAATACAGGAGGTTTACCTATACAGGATTGACATAATCTAAGAATAGCAACTACATCACATCCCTTAACGTTAGGAGATCTATATTAATAATATAAGAGTAACTAGAATATCACATGACACTTACATGTTACTTAAAAAAAATTCCCGCCTAAACTAGTATATTATTTTAGTCAAGTTTTTATTTTAAGAAATCAGTTAATAGTAATAATATTTTATTTTAATTTAACTTTTATATTATCAACTTAATTGTGTAATTAATTGTTTTTGAACTACACATATTTTATAGATAAATAAGATTTAATTTAAAAAAAGTAAAAAGAAAAAAAATATTGATATATTTATTTATATTAGGTTAGTGTGATTTTAAGACATCTGATTTTAATTTTACATGGGTCAATATATATTATATTATTTAATAAATATTTGAATATTTATATTTGTAATGTAACTTTTTTTTTCATTGTTATAGTAATACGTAACTTAATCATACGAAAATTATATTTATGAATCATGTTGTTTTCATATTTCAATTCGTGTATTACACGGGTTTGCTAAAACTAATAATACATATATTTCTTTTACTCCCCCTTAAGCAGGAGCATGTAGCTACTAAGAACTAGGAGGCTTTTTAGAATGTCTGCAACTTAGGATCTAGAGCTTATATGCATGGACTGAATCTCCTTAAACTCCATTCTCTCTTAAACAAAGTAACAATCCATTTATCTGTTTTATTCTTTGGAAAACTACGTTGTTTGCTATGTGTCTAATAGCTTGATTGTCACAAAACAAAGGGGTCAGGCCCATAAGTGGCACCTCTTCTTCTTTGAGAAGCCGCCTTACCCGTCGTACCTCACTAACGGTTGTAGCCATTGTACGGTTTTCAGCTTCGGCCAAGAGGGTGAGACCACATGTTGTTTCTTTGACTTCCATTAGATCGGAGCGGAGCTCCTCCTAACATGAGTAAATATCTCGTACCTAACGTCTAGTTAAACAATAAATAGTCAATGTTAAACCATCATTTTTGGTAAAGGAATCATCATCCCCACTGTGATTTTGAAGTATCAACGACGGCTTCCATGAGGTTCTTTTTGGGCTCCTCAGGAATTAGCTGATTATATTAGGCAATGTTTTGTGACCTTGAAGCAACTGGTAAGGTTGCTGTTTTGTGACTTGAGGTCATGGATTCTAGCCGTGGAAGCAGCCTCTTGCACAAAATTGTACGAGGAAAGGTTGCGTATATCAGATCGCTTCGCGATCCGGCCCCTCCCCGGACCCTGCGCAAGCAGGAGCTTCATGCACCGGGTACACTCTTTATATTAGGCAATGTTAAATAATGAGAGTTTCTATGTACTTGATAATTGTATGTTATGTTTCTTGATTGAATGACTTATATGATTCCAAGTAATATACACGGTAGTCCCTCTTCTATGTTTAAATATTGTTTTGGTTTTTAGGTTTGAAAAACTAAAAGATCAGTCGCAAAGTATTTTTAAAATAACTAAATATCCTTACTCTAAAAACTTAAATTTATTAATAAGGACCCACCACATTTCAGAAAACATAATCAAACAGAGAGCGACAGTATGACTGCGATGAAAAAAGATAAGGATGAGTTGGTGGTGGTGGGTGGCCGATGGTGACGACTCCTTCAGGCAGTCATGGCGACTAGGTGTGGTAATGATGATGGTTTAGCGGTGGGTGAAGCGGAGCAACCAAACTGTAGCCAGTGGAAATCCGGTCGGCTAAGGTGAGGTTATATCCGGTGATCGAAATGGTGGAAGGTAATCTAGTTTTACTTTTATTTTAATAGTAAAGGTATTTTGATCATTTTGAAAAAGATAACCGTCCATGTTAGGGACCAAAATTGTTATGTTTATGCATACTTTAAAACTAATCTTGTAGTTTTCTAAACATGAGAATCAAAACCACAATTTAAACATACCACAGGGACTATCCTTGTAATTTACTCTATGATGATTGCTAAAATAAAATATGAAATTTCAGTTTAAAAATTATGGATGGATATATGAAAACAATTGTGAAAAACCAGACTTACAATTTATAGCATAATTCATCAAACGTATCTATAATTTATAACATACAAAGTTCATACTTTGTTAACCAAAGTATGATAACCAAACATTGTTATATATGGTCAAAATAGTTATTATTACTCTACTTCGTAAACATTGTTATACTTAGTAATATAGTCGTACTTGGTCAATCATGATCAAACATAATCATAATTAGTAAAGATGGTCGCTTATGCTCTAATATATTCATTATTGCCTAATATGACTCATTTTAATTCATGGCATCCATTAGGGGCCATCGTGCTCTACTAAGAGCTATCTTGACTTTTAAAACCCGGTATAATCCAAAACATATGTAAAACTCATAGGCATGTAATTGAATCATACATTCATAACCTTTCCATAAATTCTATGAAAAAAATCATATATATTCGTTCAATTAATAAATAAAAAAACATGAAAAAATTATTCATTTAATAAAACAATGAACATGAGCAAATGTTTGGTTTCTTCATTTATGTTTGTGAACGTTGTTTACATCCGTTCATATATGTTCATTTATTACATTCGTTTATGTTCATTCATGAAAAAATTAAACAAATTTTCATATACATATTATATATATTTATATTTACATGGATTATTGGTAAAATCATATTTATGGATAAATTATATTTTTTGGATGAAGCATGTACATTTAAACCACTAGTTAAATGTGTTTTTGGATGAATTATTAAGTATAAGACTTGTTTTTTATTCATTAATGTTAATTTACATTTGTTTTTGTTTGTTGTTGTTTTAATTACGTTCATTTCTTTTTGTTAATTTGTGTATGTTGTGTTAGTTTGTGTTTGTTTACACTCGTTAATGTTCATTTAGCTTTTAACGAACAAACAAACTTGAATGAATACGAATAATTCCATTTTTTAGTGAACAGACATAAACAAAAAATCATGTTTGATTATGTGTTCGTGTTCAATTCAAAAAATGAACAAATACAAACATGTTGATGTTCGTGTTCTTACGTTCCATTTACAAGCCTACTTACTCATAACAACACATCATAACAACACAATCCAACTACTTTTCGTCCTACCATGACATGCTAAGTTCATACTCTATCATGACCTATTAAAAGCTATCGGTCACTCATAGATCAATGAAACTGTAAATACATGTATCATCCGTTACAATCCTTCTAACCCTTTAAACCTAATATAACATATTAAGACTCGTCATGCTCCATTAAGAGCTATCATGATTTTAAGACCTGTTATACCCCATTAAAATACAAATCATTATGACATGTATAATCAACTATAACTTATTACAACCATATATAATCCATTACACCTAATATGACATGTTAAGGCATATCATATATCATGCCCATTAAAGAGCCATCACAACTCTTAAGACCCCATATATCCCATTAAGATGTGTATATGTATGGTCCTTATAATTCATGCGTCCTAATATAACTCATCACCACAGTATGATCGACTATCTCATTACAATGTATCTAACCCATTAAGACCTAATTTACATGTAAACAGCGCCGACTCAATCCATGCTCAGCGCTAACATTACAATCAGAACTTTCACTATAAACAATATTACATTCTAAAAGGGTCATCAATACAAAAATCAAACCAGGATGGCTAGAAAGTAGAAACATTGCATAAAGATAAATCATATATCCAAACAGCATAAAAGTAAGCATTCATTCAGGCCAAAGACCAATACAGCGTAAAAATCACTTTCAAAACACAGATCCAAATACCGATTGTATGCATCTACCCCAACACCGTGAAGACAAAAACAAAAACCGTATGACAGAAGCCAAAATCAAAAGTAGCATGCCAACAATGTTTGATCATATATGGTTAAAAAATCTAAAAAAATAAATAAATTAAAATAATTAAAATATTATAAGATGCTTACATAGAACTGAGAAGCATGAGAGCCTTAGCTGTTTCCTTCAAAACAGCACCAACATTGCAGCCTGCTCAAGACACTCAGCCTTATGCAATGAATCCATAAGTACAACACAAGTATTAGCATACACATAACATCCTTTCAACCTGGTTTCCTCAAATAACAAATACGCTTCCATTGCCCTATTAGAAAACTCAACCCTTCGATCATAGTATTATAGCAAGCCGAGTCTGGAACACCGCCACTTTTCTAAAGCTATCGAAAAAGAGGTTAGCCCCAACACGTTTCCAGCCCGTGCAAGCCCACAGATCATAGTGGTATAAGTAACCACATTCGGTTGCAGCCCGTGTTTCTGCATCTCCTGCCAAAACACAAACGCCTTATTGAACTTTCTAACTTTACATAACCGTTTATGATTATGCTATAAGTTATAGCATTCGGGATACACTTTAAATCCTTCATTGAATTAAAGCACACGAGTGCTTCATCAATCTCCTCTGCTTTCACTAGTGCATCAAGCATACAGTTCCAAGTGTATACATTCGGTGTCAAACCATTTTGCATTAATTCTTCCATAATTAAATAAGCTTCATCAATTCTACCCACTTTCCAAATCCATCAAAAGGCTGCTATACACAACTACATTTAACTGAATACCTTGAGATTTAGCTTCTTCAAGAGCATGTAAGCCTCATCAAGCCGGTCAATTTTAGCAAGCCGTCAATCACCGAACGTAAGTGACTACAGTTGGTGGATGCCCCTTCACTTTCATTTCTTCTAGCAGCTGGTAAGCTTTGTTCACATTGCCCGATTTGCAAAACCATCAATAACAGTGTTGTATGCAGTGTATCCATAACACATCCTTGCTTCTTATTGCATTGAACAGTTTATAAGTTTCCCGTGCAAATCCTGCTTTTATTAGTCCATGAATTAGTATCGAGTAGCTTCGGGCATCTGGTACAAGACCATAGTCTTTAATTCTTCAAACAAAGCACGACCTTTTTCTGTTTCACCAGCTTTAAAACACAATCCATATACGTATTTAAAGGGTTAAATCAGGAGTAATCCCGCTACGTACCATTTCTTTATAAATATGACCATCTTCCTTTCTTCCTAATCTAAAGAAGTTTCTAATGAGAGACGTATAGACAACAGCATTTGGAGTCACACAGCTTCCAGCATTCGTTCGTATAACTTGTAGCATCATTAATTCTATTATGTCTGCCTAATCCCTCTATAAGTGAGCAATAAGTGTAATCAGTTGGCGGGCAATTATCGTCAAGATTCTCAAATTCGAACACGCTTCATCGAGTTGTTGAGACTTGCACAATCTATTGATCATTATGTTCACAGTCAAAATATTGGGGTACAAACCGGCTTCTTTCATGGAATCTTGAATCTTCAAAGCAATGTCGAGTTTACCAGACCTGCAAAGATTATCTATAAGAATATTGTAAGTCGATAAATTAGGTGATGCGTCTTTCTTCATATCTTCAAATAACTTCAAAGCCTCGTCAATTTTCCCTTTTTTCCCAAGACATGTGAGAATACAATTATATGCCACCACGCTTGGAATCGAACCCTTTAACTTTTGTTTCTCGAGTAACTGAAATGCTTCATCAAACCTTCCAGCCATCCATAGCCCATGATCATGGTGTTATAAGCGTATGCACATGGGACTTTCTTATTGTGCTCCATTTGGTTAAATAAGTCAATGGCTTCATTGAGCTTATTAGCTTTGCATAGAACACCTATCATGCTAGTGTATGTGACATCGTCTGGCATGATACCATGAACTTTCATTTCATGAAAGAATTTCCAAGCCATATCAACTTGTCCTGCCTTACCAAAACAGTCGATGCACACGTTATATAAAACAATATCACATCAATCAATTGCTTCTCATTTCATCTAATAAGAAAGAGCAGAATCCACCGACCCGATCTAGCAATACACGGATTATTATTGTGAACAAATGCACATGTACTTCATAACCGAGCTTGCATTGTGTGAAATATGTGAGTGTAAGATCAGGTCGTGAACGGTTGAGAGAGCTCCTATTAAAGTTGTGTAAGCAGAAAACGCAGGCCTAAACTTGAATTTTCTCATCAGC
Organism: Flaveria linearis; assembly: GCA_024085815.1. Lineage (NCBI taxonomy): Eukaryota > Viridiplantae > Streptophyta > Magnoliopsida > Asterales > Asteraceae > Flaveria > Flaveria linearis. Next base: position 7,429 of record JABSNV010001040.1, read on the forward strand.
TGAATTATATCATAAGCTTCTCTTTTTATTAATCTTGACACAGCTTACGATTAACTCAATACATGTGGCATTAGATGGACCAAAACCAGCAAGATTCATTTCTTCAAAAACTTGTTCGATTTTATCAAAGGTTTTACTTCTTGCCATCACCATGAGAAGTGAGTTGTATGCTTCGGGGCAATGTGGTTGATTGGTTTTTCTCTCGGCCCATTTGAAATAATTTACCGCAAGATTGACATCTTTTAATTTTCTCAAAACAGATATCATAAAATCAGTTTGTGCACTTTCATTGTATTTGGATAAAGCATTCTCCAAAGATGTTCCCGTGGACCACCCTCAAAATCTGGCACACAGAATCAACTACTTGCTTCTTTTCATCAAATCTTGTGATATGTTCGTGATCAATTCCATTTATAGAAGAAAAAGCTCTTTGTTGCAGATTGAAAGAAACAATATATGTAGATAATAACTTCTCACATAGAACAGCAATATCACAGCATAACTTCCCTGTACAAAACGTAATTAGTAATTAGATTGATCCAAATAGATGTGATTCATTCACTAATTGTACCTCTGGCTGTAACAAGAGCCTTCATCCTTGAACTCAGTTGTTTTTACATATCACTTTCTTTAGCTATCTGGTTCCAATTCTGAGCAGGCGTGAAATTTGGAAGTGTTGATAAGATTCAAATCTAATGCGCCAGAAATGATCAAAACTTCTTAGTCGGTTGTAAAGATTCAGCATTCGACTAGCATGAGCTGTCAGACATGGATAACCTACAGCCAATGATAGCACAGTGAATTGCTCTTTATCAGCTGCTCAATATTCCTAAAGAATGAGAAATTATGAATCTCAGTGAAACTTATTATCCCAGTTCTATGACTGGAAACAAAATCCATATCCAAAATCAAAGTATACGTCTAACACTATCATTCATTCATTCCAATTGTCATTATACATTCATTATAGGAAAAACATGAGGAGAGAATTAGAAGAATATAAATTTGATGATGAGCAGGAGGGACTCAACTTTATGGTGCCCCAAAGCAAAAATTGTATGAAAAATAATATTATGACCAATTGACTCTACACATGTATGTATGAAAATTTTCAGGGCCCTTTTTCAAATGCCATAGCTGTTTAATATACCTGTATAAAGGACAGAACAAGGAACGCTGGTAATGGGTCAGAATGGGTACAGGTCATTTGGTTCAAGTAAGTATAGGTTTGAGAAAAATGAGTACAGGTCGAAAGGGGTCATTTTAAAAATGGTCAATTTGTGCTAATAACATTGCCATCTCATGCCAAACAACAAGTTGCATAAAACCATAATTCCCCATCTCTGTAAGTATGATCTCACATAGTCTAAAAAATAATATAAATACTTCCATACATACATGTGGAGTAAATTGCACAATAATAGATTTTTGAAGCTCGGATAACATCTTCTGTTTCTCTTTATCTTATATTCGAATTAAAAAGACACACACACACACTCTTTTGGATAACCAGTTTCACATTCAAGCACCCCTATAATAACTATTATGCTACACTAATATAAGGAGCTCTAATAAAATCAGGCAGAGAGATCATTAGAATGAGAGGCTTTGTGCTCTCCTCATTGTTGTTTACTGCATCAATAATAGGTTTAATTAACCATGATGCCTCAGATGAAAAAGTTGCACACACATAAACCATTTCACATGGATCGTTTAAAAAGCTCTCACTTGAAATTTTCCCACTTTTTAATCAACTTCATAATAATTACGGTTGATTGGATGGAGAAAATCAGACTCTTTGGCCAATGATTCAGATGAGCCATAAGATAAATGGTCAAATCCTGTGTTCCACCATATCATTTTGTAGCTAATTTTAGCTGAACTCTCACTAATTAACCTATTAAACGAGATGTAATGAGAATAAAACTCCTAGAACATAAGCATACATATGTACAATCATGTTTGCAATTGGAAATTATACTCAGGTTGCATTAGAAACATTTTCAGTGCAGAGATAAAAGAAATACAAGAAGGACCACCAAAACTCATATTAATAAAAGAATGTGCAATTCACTATTTCACTGCAACAAAGAAATCTAACTCAATAACTAAAAAACCATCTTCAAATCATAAGAAATATGTCTTCACTGTGCTTCAAGTAAATAACAATCACGATATAAAACTACACATGAAAGCCCCAACGACATGCTCATTGTGTTTTCTATCATCAATTTCACAAATTTGGTCCCAAATGAGACAGAAGAAGCCAATAAACTCGGTTAATCAAATCACTAATAAGCAAGTTAACAGAAGTTGAAATCAACATACCTTCGTTTGTTCAGACGTCAACCCTTGGGTTTCTGTAATTCTTTCACTGTAGGTTAGGATAATCTCTAATTCTTCTTATAGGGGGTCAGATTACTCGAGGAATTGGAGGAATATAGCTTTGATGATGATGATGATGATTGTATTTAGGGTTAGAAGAACTACATGTAAAGGAAATAATGAAGATGTGAAGGGGCAATTAATACTAAGAAAACACATACAGAGTAACAGAGGAGAAGAGAAGAGGGCTTCTGAAAATGGGCTACTTTCTTTGGGCTTGGGGTACATTTTCAACTAAAAGCCCATTTGGCTACAAACATAAGCTTGGCCTTTAGCTCATCATATATACACCAATACACATCTCTATACTAATCTCCATGTGTCTACTTTTTCTTTTAGCGGAAAAATACCGGACGCTATTTCAGATGAGATGTGTTATTTTAATCCGATTCATCTATTTGTTTTCCAGTCAGGATCGTACTCTCTAGCCCCCCAGTAAAAAAACCTATAATTAAAAAACCTCTTACTCACCCTAAATACATGGCTCTCTATATTACTAAAAAAAAAAATCACATTGGACATGTCTCGCTCTCTTATGCATTGTTTTTTCCCCCTCATATTAATTATACAAAATTTTCTCTTTGAATATATATTTTCTGTTCTTACATTTCTCTCATAATAACTAATAATAATTTCTATAATTATTTTTATATAACGTTTTTTATTTAGGAAAAAAGTTAGATTTATTTATAAAATAGTTTTATAAACTGAAATTTCTTTCGTTCATTTTATAAACACAATTTAAAAAAATATACGTAACGTTTTCAAAATTTATATTTAAAAACTATGTAATATATCATATGTAAATGATTTTATATCATTTTTGTAAGCTTTAGCTCTTCATAATACATCTATCTTCTATCTATACTAATAAAAGAATGTTTTTATAGGTTACTTGTTACTATTCTAGAGCTCCTAAATATATTTTCACGCTTCTCTCTTCTAATAAATATCACATTAACTATAAATGATATTTTCTGGTTCTTTTCATATTAAAAATATTTTTTATTAAATAAAAAAAGAGAAATCCGAGTAGCTCACGAGCCGACTTGACTTTTTACACCCACAGTTAATGTTAAATGTTAACGTTAGTTTGAAAAGTCAAACGAGTGGGTAGATCAATCATTAGATTATTTGTTTTAATTTGGTCTTTTATATTATTATCATGTGATCTAACTAACCCGTACTGGATCATAGCAAAAAAAAAAAAAAAAAAACCGACCCACATAAAAAAAATTCTAATTCCGTCACTATAGAGCCTCTCATAAAGTGGGGTGTGACGTTTTGTGAGTACATGCTAACGGGTACCTCTCACACTCGCATATCATTACACATAGCATAATAAGCATTTACAAAACTATTTTGACATGTTACTCACTTGTTCGAATCATCTGTGTTATTATTTTTTTAACAGAATCCGCCTGTATCTAATATTATAAACTTACACATGCAAAGGTCCACCGAAATGCATAAAACATATATCTTTAATTATAACATTTATAAAAAAATATCCACATGATACGTCATGACAAAACACCTGTCAAATTCGTTTACTTTTTGTTATTACATGCTAGTGCATGCGTATCTGTTGCTAAACTTGGTGTCACACCCTGAAACCTTTCAAATAGCCTCCTTGCATTATGCTTAAATACCAAATTACCCCCTAATCTATAAAACTCTAATCAACAATCCTCCAAATGTGTCATGGATGGTTTATTGGTGAACACTGAAGGTAGCCATTATGCCCGTGCGTTAAGACACACATGAAAATTTCTAAGTTCGCTTTGTTGAAGGGTTTTTTTTTTTTTTTTTTTCACTTCAGTCATTTGATTATTCGTATTGGTAAACGGTAAACATGTAATTATACACGTGATGTTATGACTTGTGTGAACATTATATTTTCTTGGGGTCGGAAACCATTAGAAGATGCCTCATAAGGTCCAATAGTTAGAAAAATTCATATTATGTTATAGATGTGTACTTTAAACATTTTACATCATTTTAATGCTTTAGATCATTGTTTACAACATGGAAAGTGGATATTAATCGTTTATTTAAACCTTTTTATATTAATACTGAATTAGCGTTTTATTTTCTATAACCAATAAAACTATGTAAAATAAATCCCAAAAAATTTAGATTTTAATAATCCAAACTATGACTTATTATCACATTACCAATAATAATTTGTATTGTAATATAATACAACTTGCATAATTATCATAAATCTACACTTGGTTTAAACTTAAAGGTATGTCCCCAATTTCACTCATAGTCATCTTTGTTTGAATAAACCGACCAGGTATCACCGGATCTCATATTCGTCCCGTGCACACGAATTTTTTTTAAAGTAATCACATACTCAATCTCATAGCCAAATACCCATCCCAATATCCTTTTCGCACGTTTGGGTATTACGTATTACTGTTGGATTCCGGTTTCTTTTCCATCCTTATATGATTTTTGACCGTTATTATTTGCAGATATTAAAGATGATCATATACTTTAATTGTTTAATATGTTACTTTAAACAAGTAACAGTTTTGTTGACAAGCAAATGGTCAAAAGTTGAAGCTATTGTACAAATTTATAATATTTTAAGGGGAATTTATTCAATCTATTGATAGTGTAGGGATGTTGTTGAAACTATCCCTACAAAAGATATACCATATCAACCTTGTCTCATG
>JABSNV010001040.1:17500-107406 GCA_024085815.1 Flaveria linearis
CACCAACACACTTTTGTACGCTACATTGACTCCCACGGAACTCATTATCATTTCTTGACTTCCACAGGCTCCACAATACCACCTGAACCACACTGTTAACAGCCTTCTTGAACTTGTGGGAACCACTCGTGTGCTTCGAAATGTCCAAAAGATCTTGAAAACTGAACGTGTATATCGGGGGAATTTTGCACCAAAGGGAGATCGCGGACCACACTGTTTGCGCGAAGCCACAATTCACGAATAGGTGTCCCACTGTTTCAGGATGTTCACCACATATGCAGCACAACAGAGATAGAAGGGGAATATTTCTCCTAAACAATGCATCAAGAGTTGGGAGTCGGTTGAGAGTAGCCCGCCATACTAGGACCCCTACTTTCCTCGGGACACAATTATTCCATTCGAACTTATACGCCGACATATTATACTTTAGTTCATTTAACTTACTCTTAATGTTATAAATGGAAAAGTCCTCGAATCGTCAAGAGACCACCATAACTCATCTTCACCATAAGATATACTGGAGGTGTAACATTATCAACCAAGTGGGCTAATTGAACGGCTATAGACCCACTACTGGTTCTCTCCGCCAATCCCACAGCCAATTAAGTATACCATTGATCGAAACCAACCAATCCGCAATGGTGCAAATTTTATTGGTTTCAAGTTGAAATAAATTGGGATAAGTATTAGCCAAGGATGAGTTACCGATCCATCTATCAATCCAGAATCTTACCGAAGTACTGATGTAAGTAGTGTAGAATAGCGTTTATCATGGTTAAAGTGTTAACTTTAATGTATTTAATGCATTTAAGTATAAGGATTATGTGGAATAAGTTAACTACAATGATTTGGGGTTTTGTAGGTAAACATGATGATTTAACGTGATTTGGAGAATGCATATGTATGACAAGTGAAGACCATGATAGATGAGATGAAAGAGAATTCAATTACAAGAATGTGGCCGCAAACGGGGAGGAAAACGGAGTTCGAACGAAGAAGTTACGAAGAAAACAAGAATCGGACAAAGTTGGTCGACCATGACCTACGGCGGAAACATGACCTACGGTGTAACAGTTCAAGACAAAACAGAATGGGCTTGGCATGACTTACGGCAGAAACCTGACCTACGGTACTGGACGCGCTGAAATTACTTAAAGTCGCGAAAAGTAGGGTTTTGATATACCTTTCATTCTAAGTCGTCCCCAAAGGTGAGATTCGTCCCCAAGGCTTCCCAAAGGCTCCGAGAGGCGTTTTCAAGGCTTTTCAAGTGTTTCTAATCATTGGGTTTGATTCTTTAATGTTAGATACGATGTTTACTTTTGATTTTGAGTTGTTTTTCGTTGCTATGTCTGGCTAATCCACCGTGATCTTCTCCGGGTGATTAGGGTTTATACTATGATTTGTTCTTGATGGTTTTGGTTGATTTAATGTTTGAACACGAAAAGTTAACCGAGTAACATTATTTATTGTTTAAAGATTCTAAAATACGTGTGTTACTTTCAATTCAATTGTTCTGGTTTTGATTGTTTTAGATTCTTTTCATCCGTAAACGTCAATTTGGATGGGATTGGGTAATATAAACGTAGGATATGATTCGAGTAGTTCTTTAACAACGGTCTCATTCAATTTATTGTCTTTAATCAAATCAACCCGGTTATGTCTATGTAACCGTTTTTAACAATCAAAGCAAATCTAAGTTGTAAACCTTAACCCGGAGGGGATTCCTCTTGTTCATCATTGTTTGCAATCAAATTACTTATCAAGTTCGCTACTTTTTCTAATTAGTCATTTTTACTAAGCTTCTTGTAATCAAGAAATAATCTTTTGAATTTAAACTACACTTTCCACATATTCCCTGTGGATCGACCGACTTACCCTAGCTATTTTAGGTGAGTTTGGAACCTTATAATTGTTTTTGATTAGGCTTGACAAACCGATATCAAAATGGCGCCGTTGCCGGGGAATTAGTGCGCAAAGTGTCAAGTTTAAATTTTTATTTGTTTTGCTTATTTATTTACTCTTTTTCTTTGTTACGCTAGGTGTGCTTGTGTGTGCAGGTGACAGCTCCGTGCATGCATACCCGGTACGCAAGGAACAAGTCTCCGTTAATTTTTGATCCAGAAGTTGAAAAGACCGCTCGAAGAAATCGAGCACAATCCCGTGCAAAAACTCAATCATCAAGTGCAGTCAAAGAGTGCAAGATGGAACACAACCCACCACCACCACCACTTAACCAAAATCCACCCAATGACCAACCGCCAAATCCACAAATTGATCAATCTCCACCAAACCAACCAAATGACCCATTACCATACCCAAATTTGCAGCCACAAGCACAAAACCCAATTGGCCACAACCTACCACCTCAAAGACAAAATCCTTATCCTCAACCAAGGCAGAACCCCTACCAACATGGACCCACAAGACAGAATCCAAGACAACAAAGGGGGGTCATAGGTTCGAGGAAGAGGTGGACAGATTTGACAGGCTAAGTATCCATACTTGTGTAAGGCCCACCTTTCTCAGGGGGACCTCACAGTTGGTCATTCACAGCATACCATTGATTTAAAGAAATCATTTACTCATATATGATAGATATCTATATATATTGCAGCGGAAAATACTGTAATTTCAATACATTACAAATAAAATATAAACATTGTCTTTAAACATCAAAGCTATTTAAAAGTCCTTTTAAGCTTTTCTTTATCGGGGATGCCAGTCTTTGAGTGCCAAGAAGCTTCCATTCCATGCTCACATCCCATAAGCTCTAACTCTTACCTGTCAACTGATATGCATACAAAAGTCAGCTTCGCTGAGTGAATTCTAGGTTTAATTTGCTAAATAACTTGCGTAAGAGATATTAGCTTTATCAGTTGAAAACAATCATTGTCTATCAAAATATAAATACACACAAGCTATCACTTTATCATTACTTTATCATTTATTGTTATTTATTACTCTTCTTTATCCGTCAATTCTCTGTCACTATCGGTGCCTAGGCTCGCCTAGGACTTTACCGACATGCTAATTAAGGACTTACTGCCGTACCCGATCAGGCCATTATTGTCATGCCAATTCAGGACTTACTGACCTGCCTGTTCGAGCATACTTTATCACTTTATCACTGGTGAGGGTACAACGAATGCAACCCTCCTTTATCAATTGCTTGCAAGGCTTTACTTTATCACTTTATCAAGTACATGTTATGGGTCTCATAACCTTTCTTTATGTTTCACTGTCATGTTTAAGTTATACATAATATAACACAACACAATACATAATAAGAAGCAAACTCTTAGTCTAAGCATTCACATTTCATCAATCATGAGAGATGTACCAGATAACTGACCCTCCGCGGGACAGCGGGGGTTCGGGGGCGGCAGCCCCTGATAGCGGGGTTCTAGGGGCGGCAGGCCCTAGTGGGGTCCAAGGGGCAACGCCCCTTGCTGGGGCCGGGCTGCCAGGTCAGCGCGCCCGAAAATTATTTTGAACTATTTAAAGGGCACATTTTTCTTTAGGAAAATTTGCTTTCTTAATAAAAGGGTCTTAAAGACCGTCATCATAAAAGTATGTAATTTAGTATGCATATCACCCCAAAACATTGAAAACGGGTAAAGGAGGGGTCTAGAACTCACCTGAACTTGTCCAATGGCTTAGATTTTAAGTCACTTAAGCTATAGCCTGAATACTCTAGCTGCACGAAAGTTAATATGCAAAAAACATCATTTTCTTCATAGTTTCGCCCATAGTTTCGCTACAGCGAAACTACAGTTTCGCTTGCAGTTTCGCTGGGCAGCACTTCTGCTAGTTTCGCTAGACAGATTCGCTGCCTTGAGCGCCCAACTTTCGTTGAAATTCCCTATTCTTGCGAAGTCTATAGGTCAGTCTAGGTCTTAGCGAGATTACCGGCGAAACTATAGTTTCGCCCCAGCGAAACTGTAGTTTCGCTGGAACTTCTCCTAGTCTCGCTGAACTAATGTGCAGTTTCGCTGGATGAATACTTAAATTCGCTGGATCGGGGCCCAGTTTCGCTGGATAAACAAAAAACTCAGATCCAGCCCGTTTTTAACCCAAAATCTTAACTTTTTACGTCCAAATCCTTAGTTTACCTTCCATGAACTCAAATCTAAGCTTTTTACACGTTTTCATACGTAAAAATTCGACCTTTATGTGTTTCTTTAAACTTTTCAAAACCCCAAAACCCTAGAATCCGGGTTTGATCTACAGAGGGCCTTAGAGGTCGATTCTTACCTTGTTTTGTTGCTCTTTCCTTGTGTTTTGATGCTCCAATCCACCAGAACTTCAATCCTTCAAACCTTCAAGCTCTAAATCTTGAATTTCTTCACTTTCTCTCTCTACTTTCTCTCTCTACGAATTTGGTGGCTAGGGTTTGAAATGGTGAAGATGGAGCTGTTCATGCATGTTTAAGGGCTGATTAGGGCCCTTAAACCCATTAAGCCTAGCCCATTAAGACATAGCCCACTAATTTACCCCTTTATTTCTTAAATTAACCCTTAAAAGCCCATTATTATTAAGTGGCTTGTTTCGGGAAATTTCGGGGCGTTACAACTGGGATGATGACATAGATGGACGAAGTGATGGGAATGAAGATGAGTACGTTGAGGAGGATGTGCAATACAATGAACCTAATAACAACCAAGGCCGATACAGATAGAATGAAAACCAAGGCAATATAGGCAGAATCAGGGCCAAGTTCAAGGTAGAAGGCAAGGATTTCCTCGGGCAAATCGGAACCCCGGGCTTCAACCCTACCAAGCCATTGTTCAAGGCTGATAGCCATTTTCGCCCTACCATAGCTGGAGCTTCATCACCCATAGTCAGGCCACAAGTTAGAGGGAAGTCATTTGAGATTAGATCCAATAGTCTGGCCATTCTTCCTGAGTTTCATGGACTATCCAAGGAAGAACCTTATTTGCATCTAAATGAGTTTAATGCCATTTGTGAGACTATTGGGGCACAAGGTTTTACACCCGAAGAAGGTGATGTTAGTGCTATTTCAGTTCACATTGAAAGGAAATGCGAAGAAGTGGTTTCATTCCCTACCTGCTACCAGCATTTACACCTGGGAGCAAATGCAGCAGGCATTCCTAGAGGAATACTATACACCACAGAAGACAAGTGAAGCTAGAACTGCCATTTGTACATTCAGTCAGAAACAAGATGAGCCATTCCATGAAGCTTGGACCAGATTCAAGGAGTTGTTAAGAACTTGTCCACATCACGACATTCCTCAATGGGAGTTGATTTCTTCATTTTATGATGGGTTATCTGCTGAAGATGTAAGAGATGTGAATTCAACGAGTGCAGGAAACTTTATGACTAATACTGAGGATGATGACTGGGAATTATTAGAACGGATGAGTATGCATTCAAAAAGACAAGCTCAGTCTCGTAGGAAATCGAGGAATATGGATGATTCAGATAGGAGGGCTTATAAGTTAGGACAATCGACTGGAAAGGCTACAGTGAAGGCTACAAGTTCCTTTACTATATGCTGAGAATGTGGTGAAGCTGGACACATTGCTAGAGATTTTCCAGAGCTTGATGAGGGGTTGGAAGAGGTGAATTATGTACAGGGGTATAGGCGGCCATACAACAATACTAATAACAATACTTATCATCCCAGTTTGAAGAATCACCCTAATTTGAGGTATGGTAACCCAGACAACCAGTTGAATCCAAATTTTCAAGGTCCTTCACATCAGCAATATCAGAACAGGTCAATGGGTCAGGGTAATCAATACAATCAAGGAAGTTACAACAGGGGTGGTCAAAGGAATTATCAGCATAACCAGGATCAGAGTGGATCAGGAGGAAATGTAGAACCATCAAACAGGGAGCTTCTAGAATTTATGAAGGAGATGAGGAAATCCAATAAAGTGAGAGATAAGAGTGTTGAGGCTTTATCCAAGCAAGTGGGACAATTAGCTGAAGAAGTTTCTATTCTGAAGAAAGCTCCAGGGAAACTTCCTAGTGATACTTAAAGGAACCCAAACCACAGTTCATCTAATGCAGGATCCTTAAGTAGCAGACATCCTTCAGTTAGTCAGGTAAGTATTCTTTGTTCAGGTAAGATTTATGATAATAAAGTTGAGCCTCCATCACAATTCATTGAAGGTGTGGTGGAGGATGTTAATGAGGATGAGGATAGCGATGGTGAAATTGAATTGTCACACCCAAATCACCCAAGAAAGTAACTTTTTCAAATAAAATTGATCGGGTGATGGGGCAAAAGTCAACTAGTGTCCAGGAAAAGGGTATTGAGGCTAATACCATTCTATTTCCTAGGGCATTAATTGATCCAGGTAAAAAGGTTCCATCAGGTAAAAGGGGTCCACAACATGATGAGATGTGGGAAGTTTTCAACAAGTAAAAGTCAATATCCCATTGCTTGAGGTAATTAAACAAGTGCCCGCATATGCAAAGTTTTTAAAAGATTTATGCACTCAAAAGAGAAATGCTAAAATACCCAAGAAAATTAAAGTGTCTAATAATGTGAGTGCTATACTAGCAGGACAACCAGTTCCACCCAAGCTTCCAGATCCAGGAGAGCCGGTGATATCCATTCAGGTAGGTGATTTTCACATATCACGGGCCTTGTTAGATCTGGGAGCTAGTGTGAGCATTCTCCCAGGCAGTTTATATGACCAATACGATTTTGGTCCGTTGCATAAAGCTCACACCACTGTGGTGTTAGCTGACAGAACACCCTGACTGCCTAGGGGAATGATCTTTGATGTTATTTTAGGGTGGAAGACTTTTACTACCCGGTTGATTTCTTAGTTCTTGATTATGTGTCGGGAGAGTCAAATGATCAACAAACAGTTATACTGGGTCGTCCATTTTTGCCACTTCCAACTCACTAATCAATTGTAGAACCGGGGTAGTTGATATGACTTTTGGAGATCAAAGGCAGTTAATAAACTCTTTTTCCCATACATCTAATCCTCTGGTCCATAGTGAATGCTCTTTGGTAGACAATATGGACAGGTGTGGTCTTCATGTCAATGAGGACAACATCACAGAGGCGTGTGTTTATTGTGACAGGGATCAGGTGGAACTAACCAGTGAATTGGAGAAGGTTGAGCAAGAGATGGAGGTGATGGCAGTCAAGGAAGGTAGACCTACTTGGACCCATCAAGTGGAAAGCTTACCCGAGCATATAGACATAAAGCTACAACCATCACTAACGTCGCCTCCTAAGTTGGAATTGAAAGAGCTTCCTAAGCACTTGAAGTATGCGTTTGTTGGAGACAACAACACCCTTCCGGTGATTATTGCCTCTAACTTATCCGAGGCACATGAGAAAGCTTTGATGGAGGTATTAGTAAAGCATCGGGCTGCAATAGGATGGACCATTGCTGATTTGAGAGGGATTAGTCCGTCCATTGTCATGCATAAGATCATCACTGACGAGGGAGCAAAACCGGCTCGCGATGCTCAAAGGCGATTGAACCCATACATGAGGGAGGTAGTGAAGAAAGAGGTGCTGAAATGGTTGGATGCAGGTATTATCTTTCCTATCTTTGACAGTGAATGGGTCAGCCCAACGCAAACAGTACCAAAGAAAGCTGGCATCCAGATTGTTCAAGGCGCGGATGGTACGGAGGTAGCTCCCGGCCGGTAACCGGGTGGCGGATTTGCATCAATTACAGGAAGTTGAATGCTGCAACTTCTAAGGACCATTTCCCATTACCTTTCATTGACCAAATTGTGGAAAAATTAGCCGGTCAGAAATATTATTGTTTTCTAGATAGCTATTCAGGTTATAACCAAATCGCAATCCATCCAGATGGTCAACATAAGACAACCTTCACTTGTTTGTATGGTACTTTCGCATTTAGGCGAATGCCATTTGGCTTGTGCAATGTCCCCGCCACCTTTCAAAGGTGCATGATGAGTATCTTTTCAGATATGGTGGGGGATTCAATGGAGATCTTCATGGATGACTTTTCAATATTTTCAACATCTTTTGAATCATGTTTAAATCAATTACAAAAAGTGTTAAAAAGATGTGTTGACTCGAACTTGGTCCTTAGTTGGGAAAAGAGCCACTTTATGGTTCAAGAAGGTATTGTGTTGGGACACGTTATCTCAAGCAGGGGGATAGAGGTCGATAAGGCAAAAGTGCAAGTCATATCCACTTTGCCACCACCAACTAATATTAAAGGCATTAGATCATTTTTAGGACATGTAGGCTTTTACAGGCGTTTTATTAAAAATTTCAGTGTGATAACAAAACCCTTGAGTAACTTGCTTCTAAAAGTGTGATAACAAAACCCTTGTGTAACTTGCTTCTAAAAGATGTACCTTTTAACTTTAATGATAAGTGTTTACAAGCATTTAACATTTTAAAAGAAAAGTTGGTGGAAGCCCCAATTTTGCAATCACCGGATTGGTCACTTCCTTTTGAAATCATGTGTGACGCCAGTGATTTCGCAGTTGGGGCTGTGTTGGGTCAAAGAGTGGATAAGAAGCCGGTTGCTATTTACTGTGCAAGTAAAACGCTTTCTGATGCTCAATTAAATTACACAACTACTGAAAAAGAGTTACTTGCGGTTGTCTATGCCTTAGATAAGTTTCGGTCGTATATTTGGGGTAGTAAGATCATTGTCTATTCTGATCATTCTGTTGTCAGGTACTTGATGGATAAAAAGGATGCCAAGCCTCGATTGATTAAGTGGATACTGTTATTGCGAGAGTTTGACATAGAGATAAGAGATAAGAAGAGAAAGGAAAATGTCGTAGCTGACCACCTGTCGAGAATCATCCATAACTTGGATGAGCATGAGCTAGAAATCAATGAAACCTTCCCTGATAAGCAATTATTGTCTGTTTCTACATCTAATGATCCATGGTATGCTGACTTTGTCAATTATTGTGTTGCAGGTGCAATTCCCGAACATTGGTCAAAATCGAAGAAGAAACATTTTGTGTCACGAGCAAAACAATACTTCTGGGAAGATCCAGACTTGTTCAAGGTAGGGGCTGACCAACTGGTCAGACAATGTGTTCCAGATTCAGAGATACTGGACGTATTGCATTTGGCGCATGCATCTGCATGTGGTGGCCATTTCAGTGGCCAGAAAACAGGGCATCGAGTGCTACAATGCGGCCTATATTGGCCTACTATTTTTAAGGATGCCTTTGAGCTTGCAAAAACATGTACAAATTGCCAAAAGATGGGTAGTATCACAAAACGTAATGAGATGCCCATGCAACCAATCCTAATGATTGACATCTTTGATGTTTGGGGGATTGATTTCATGGGACCTTTCCCCAACTCGTTTGGCAATTTATACATCTTATTAGCAGTCGATTATGTGTCAAAGTGGGTCAAAGCCATTGCCACAAAGACCAATGACCATAGTGTCATGTGCAAATTTGTTCAAACCAACATTTTCTGTCGATTTGGGGTGCCCCGTGTGATCATAAGTGATGGGGGATCACATTTCAAAAACTTTAATTTGGTAAATTGCTTAAGAGATATGGTGTTGATCATAGGATTGCCACACCTTATCATCCATAAACAAGTGGCCAGGTGGAGGTGTCAAATCGATAAATCAAGGAGATTCTACAAAAGACAGTACGACCTGACCGCAAGGATTGGTCTAACAAATTGAATGACGCCTTGTGGGCATATCATACTGCCTACAAAACACCGATTGGCACCACCCCTTACCGATTGGTTTACAGGAAGGTTTGCCACTTGCCTTTAGAATTAGCTCATCGTGCATTATGGGCCATTAAAGAGGCTAACTTTGATTATGACACTGCAGGTAAACAGAGACGGCTGAGTTTAACAGAATTAGAGGAGTTAAGGGAGGAAGCGTACAAGAACGCCTCAATCTATAAAGACAAAATGAAACGTGTGCACGATGCGAAATTAAGGCTAAAAACTTTGAAGTTGGAAGTTTGGTGTGGTTATACAATTCCCGCTTAAAGTTGTTCCCAGGTAAGTTAAAGAGCAAGTGGACAGGTCCTTATAAAATCATACGGATTGGGAACTCGGGAGACATCGAGATCGAAGATTTCGACGACCACATCCGACAAGTGGTGAACGGCCATCGGTTAAAACCATATTTGCGACCAAACGACTTGAACAGGCCAGATAAGCAGACCGACGAGCTATTATCGGTCACTATCCGGGTTTCTAACCCGGTCTGAGGCTGGAAGGAAGGATGAGTCGAGCTATAGCCTCTTAAACGTAGCGCTTCCGGGAGGCAACTCGTGTTTGTGAGTTTTTAGTTATTTTTATTCGTTTACGTTACATTTCCGTTGTTTCATGTGTTTTGTTTTGTTTTGTTTTGTTTTGTTTTGTTTCGTTAAGCGCTCGTAGCTCTTTTATCATCACTCAATCAGGTACATTCCCTTTTACAAAACTGTGAGTCGGGGACGACTCGATTCAAAACGTGGGGGTGCTGGTTTAAAGAAAATTCTACGATAGCTTAAACGATAATTTTAGTATAGGGTTATGATTAATTTAGCGTAAGTTTAAGTTAGTTTGGGTTCGTTAATATTGTTATAGGGTTAAAAAAATTAAAATAAAAAATTTAAAAATCAAAAATTCCACCAACCGTAGGTCTCCAAACCACCGTGACTTACGGTGGTAAGGAGATGGCCAAAACAGCAAGCCCCCACCGTAACTTACGGTGGGGAGGTGACCTACGGCGGTCCCGAAGCAAATCGAACAGCAAGCCCCCACCGTGACTTACGGTGGGGAGGTGACCTACGGTGGTGCGGCTTCGGACAAAACAGCAAAGGCCCACCGTGACTTACGATGGGCAGGCAACTTACGGCATCAAGAATCGAGAAAAAACAGAAAGGGCCCATCGTAACCTACGGTGGGCGGGCGTCTTACGGTGGTTGCGCAGGCATTAAAAAAAGAATTAAAAGAGAGAAAAAGGGAAACTAGGAGGGGGTCTTTTGCATATTTATCTAACTTGTTTTCTTGTAAAACAAATACTACATCAGATCAAACTCCACTTTTAATCATATTTCTTCTTCTTCTTCCCTAAACTCTCTCAAGAACACCCAATCTCCCTCAACCATAACTTTCCGATTCTTAACCAAATCGAGCGGTTCTTGAGTCTAAATTGAGTAACTTTTCTAGAGGAACAAGAATCCAAGGTTAGTTTCTTCGAATTTCAACTCGTTTTTGTAAATCTGCACATGGGTCATGAACCCTAAAATTTTAAAGTTTGAATTTTTCACTTCGGGGTTGAATCTCTTGGTGCTAAAGTTCATACTAACCTCCTAAAACCACAAAGATATGATTTTCTCGCCACATTGTACGAATGGATGAAGTGTGACTTTTTGGTTAAGTGGTTCATATGAGTTTTAGCATTTGGATTGAACTATGCATGATGAAAATGACTAATTGTTTATATGAACGGATTTACAATAGGTAGATCCCATGTTTGAGACAATGGTACTCATTACACATATAGCTCAAACTCTGTTACCTATGAAGGTTATGATAGGATTAGGTTGATGGTTAATGTCGGCTTGTGATGTTAAATGTCATATGTTACTTTAGTGGTGGTCATTAAACATGTAAGTTCCCATTTAGTGGTGCATAAAGCGTAAAGTGGATCAATTGTTGTTGAGAAACCAATCTAATGAAAATAGTAAAGCATTATGCTAGTGCTAAGGTTTGAAGTTCGTTCTGTAACTCATTAAAAGTGCCCAATTCAATGATCATCCTAAGAGTAACCACCACTAATGGCATGCAATGAAGCAAGTGTGGGGACGTGGTTATTCCATACTTGTTTCATTAGTTATATAGGTTGGTTGGACTAAGCGGTTCTTTGATTGTTTATAGTTTAATGTGTGCAGATGGGACGATCTGGGAAAGAATTAGCTGGACCTTCTAAGAAGGCAAAGAAGGCAAATCCACCCTTGACAATCATGGATGAACCAAGGCCATTGCGAGAGGAAGTGATGATGGAGGACATACCTAAGTGGAAGGGTGGACCTTTGACAAAGTTTCACCCTAGATTTCAACCAAGTCTATGGGAAGAAAAGATGTCTAAAATGAGAGACAGAAAAGAAGCATATTTGGTGGAAAGAGAGGTCCCTGAATCATTGTTTGCCCATCACCAGGTACATGAAAGATTTAAAAAACTGGGATGGCAAGCAGTGCTTAAGTGTTATGACTAGGAGGAAGACAAAGTATTTGCACCAGCAATAGATGAATGGGTTAGTACACTGCAGATGGAAGGGCCAAAGAACAGTCAGCAAATAAAACTGGTGGGGTATTGCCGAGGGCAAAAGGTTACAATGTCCATGACCAACATAAAAAAGTTGGCACCATTTGATTCTCTACCCACCAGCCAATATGAATTTCCTGCTGAAGACAACCTGTGGAATAGACCGGACAACAGTCCATGGTGGGAGTTGATGAGGGATACAATTTTTAAACCCAGTAAAACCAACACAATGAAAAGGGTGGACTTGAAGAAGGAAGCAAGGTTGATTCAAACCATTGTAACCCAGAATGTGATGCCTCGCAGGGGGGACAAGGAATCGGTGCGGTTTTGTGATGTACCTATTCTCTACTCTATCATGACAGGGGATCACAAAATGTCATTTTGCTACTTAGCCATGATGAACATTTGGCTGGCCCGTATCACTAAGGCTAAACAGATTATCCCCCACTGTAGGTTGATTCAAGCCCTATTCAAACACTTTATGGTGATTGCTCATTCGGCATACGAAATGCCAACGAGTTATATTGTCAAGGACCTGGAACCATTCAATGTAGTTCTTATGGCTCGAGTAGGTTGGGAATGGAGTGCAAATGATAGGTATGCAAGGTGGAAACATAAGAATGGGTAAAAGATTAAAGTGAAACGACTGGATGCAAGACCATTGGGATCAGGTGAGGAAAGTGAAGCTGACAGTGAGGATAGTGAAGATGAGGATGATTTGAATAACCCAAATGAGGAAGAGGAGCCAGTCACAAGACCCCCATACCCAATGCCTGATGACATGTGGACTCGGGTGCAGGAGTGTAGGCCATAAGGATTTGGCATGTGGCCTACCTACAATCAAAACAATTGGGATTTACAACAACACAGCAGGTTGCAAGCGGAAGATGATGCTCAAGCAGTCATAGCAAATCAAAACCATTGGAATCGTGTTAATCTTGTGCATCAAGAAATTCAAGTCAACAACAACTGGGAGTCACATCAGCAGCTTGGTTATCATGAAGCTTACCACCGCGGAGAGTCGTTTGTACAAGCACCACCACTAATCAACTACCTCACTCTTCCACCCTATGATGGAGGGGAGAGGTTGCCGAGACCCGAGTGGCATCACTCGGAGTGGATTGATCCGATACAATTTTAGCAGCAACAGAGTAGAGAAGGAAGCAGTAGCGGACCACAAGAGGGTACATTCTAGTTTAGCGAATGGATGGACGAGCTGAACAACATATTTGGACAACGTCAATCACGATACTTTGGGGGTAATCGCTGATCGTGATTGTTCTGATCGATCAGGTCCAATTGCTCTAATTTGAACTAATTATCTTATGTAGTGGTGTGCTTATCTGTTTATATTTCGGGTTAGTGGCAAAAACAATGGAACAATATGGGGGGTGGTTGGTGTTTGATGTCTGAACTCTTTATGTCATGTTCTTAGGAAAGAAGTAGCTTGTTAATATTCATGTTTGTTTTTCATGGTGAGTCAAGTTAAAGAACCTCGATAATGTTGATGGGAAAGTCTAAAGGAGATCGAAATGGTTGAAATCCGTAGAAAACACCATACATTAGGGACAATGTATCTCAAGTGTGGGGATGGGGGATTCATAGGTAGACACATTGTGGTTGGAGAAATGGAAGATTGAACAAAATTTTAAAAAATTTTTTCTTTAACATGTGTCTCTAAAAAAAATACTAATCATTGGTTAAGGTTCTTGGTCATGGTTAATTCCCCAAAGGTTTCAACCCGATCGGTTAATGGAAGTTGGAAAGGGAATGCCTAACTAGGGGTGGCAAACCTTGGGTGTAGGAAACTTGCACATTTCATGTCAGTAGCCCAATCCCACCGTTTCCATATGTGAGAAGCTTATTCTTTGGTAGTATTAGATCTATTTGCTTGTTTGAGTGTGCAATGATGCATTCTAATGGTAGAACTTGTGGAGCACGTGCATATTGAAGCTTGAAACCGGGATTCCCATTAAAATGATTAAGGCATTAGGATTAACCATAGGATAGCCCCATAGGACCCACCTATTTAACGTTTATCCGTAGTAGCCAATTTTGAGCCTTCTCCCATTCATTTGTTTCACCAAACTCCTTAACCCACTAGCCTTTTGTGTAGCCTATTCACTTGTTTACCCATGTGATGGAACTTGAGTTAATTAGTGGTAGTAGTGGTAAGTTTGATTTGATATAATGTTTCGAAGAGGTAGTTGGGGATAGTTAAGCTTAGTAAATCCCATTGTGTTTTATTAAGTTATTCTTGAAAAAAAAGAAAGAAAAAAAATGGAAAGAAAAGAAAACTATGTCGAAATAGTGAAGTTGAAAGACGAAAGTATTAGACAAGAAAAAAAATTGTGCTTTGAAGTAAAGTGTAGTTAAAAGGTTTGAAGTCGTTGAATAAAGTAGTTAACTCAAGTTTTTCATCACTTTAGTCACTTATACCCTAAATTATCCCTACCCGAACCTAAGCCTAACATTACAACCTTTGAAAAGCCCTCATGATTGGTGTGCAACCTCGTGTTAGTAAGTGGAGAATTGAGTGCTTCACAAGCCTATGCTCACTAGTTTGTATTATTACTTGAGTGCTTCATAAATACCGGCACATCTTTGGCCGGGCCAGAAATTACACTGAGTGGAGAGTTTTATTGTGACGGGTATGATATGTGCAAGGGAACCGCCTAGAGTTTGAGAATCTTAGTTAGGCAGTCCAGCGGGTTAGAGGTTTGTGGTTGTTAACGGGTCATAATTGCTTGCTTGGGAATTAGGTATGCCCTTGAACCTTAGTCGAGTTTGGCATGTGTGCTTCTATGTGTTCACCCATTTTTTTTACTTGAATTCTTGATTCTTAAAAGCAACCTCGCTTGAGGGCAAGCGAGAAACAAGTGTGGGGATGTGATGTAAGGGGTGTAGAATGGCGTTTATCATGGTTAAAGTGTTAACTTTAATGTATTTAATGCGTTTAAGTATAAGGATTGTGAATCCAAGGATCTCAATTCAGAAATTATCAGTATTAAACTAAAATCAAATTAATGATTACGGAATTATCATTAATTGTTGTTTAATTGTGTTAATGATTATCGAAGAACACAAACACACGGACACAGTAAATACGAACACAATAATTATTCAAAAGTATTTCATTAATTATCAATTAATGATTACAAAAGAATAATTATGAATAACTATGAACAATGATTTCTGTGAATCGAATTAATGTTGTTGTTGATGTGACGCGGCTAGGGTTGCACGATGATGTGATGCTTGACAGCCGTAATATTGCTCGATTGTGTTTTCGAGATGTGAAACCTAGGACTCATATTTATAGACGGTTTGAGTCAGTTAAGGAAACACCGGATCTCTTGGGATTTGTTATTGATTGGTTGACTTGTTTGACTTGTTGATATTTGAAATCATACAAGTGTTCTGATCTTCCGCAGGAGCCTTGTCTTCCGCAGGAGTTTTGCTCTCCCGTAGAGGACTTGGTCTTCCGTAGAGGACTTGGTCTTCCGTAGAAGACTAGTTCTTCCGTAGGAAGTTTGTCTTCCGTAGAAGTCTTCACTTCATGCAATCCTTGATCATCCGCGGGAATATTCACTTGAGTGGTCAAGAAACATATCTACGGATTAACATTATTGTTCATCCGTAGATGTTTCTTACACGGCTAAATTCAAAATCCCACCAAGTATTTTGATTTTCCCTGTCACCATAAAGCAACACATATATACATGGGTTAACCTATAGATTTAATGCACACACACACACATATATATATATATATATATATATACTGATGGTTAGTTACAGTCATTAATTACAAGACTTGATTAAAGTTCTAAGCCTATACAAAATGATCTAGACCTATACTATCTAGATCCAACAATACTCCCCTTAGGCTTAGATCCTTGTAATCAGTCCTTCAAAACTGCAAGCTCTTTGACTCTTGATATGATTTTGTTGTAGAAGTAAGATACAGCAGCCTTTTGATCATCATATTTGTACTTGATCTCCATCTTGCTGATCTTCTTCAGAGTCTCAAAGCTCAAGCCCAGAACATCCTCCTCCGTAGTGAGTGTTTCTAATACTTTGTCATTTTTCACCACTTCTAGCTCATCTTGTTCAAAGAGTCGGAGTTCTGTTACTTCATCATATGTTTTTCCTTTCAGCAATCCAGCGTTATGTCTTCTTCTTTTGTAGGCTTTTGCATGAAGTTTGTCTATCACCTGGATCACATGAACGTGCAGGAACAGGTCATTTTGAGCTGCTTCATCACTCAGCTTAGGAAAGAATTTGTCATGTAGATATGAGGTGTAGCTGGGATGAAGTAGCTTGATTTCCACAGGATCAAAAATCCTGATCCTATCAGCCTTTTTGTTCTCTGCATTCCTTAGCAGCACAAGTTCTTTTGTTCTCTCTACATATCCCCATTCAGTTATAGGGAATGTGTATTGAGTCCCTTCAATGTACTTGATTGCTGTTGATTTCTTATTGTTGTATCTAACCCTCTTTAAAAATTCACCATCTACAAATTCTGAGGCATTAGACTTATATCTTTTAACCCCTTTAATTCTCCTGCTATGCTCATTATCTTCTCTCTTGACTTCAGCTAGCACATCATCTTTGAATTTTGTTTTCAGCTTACCTATAATTGTTGAGAAGTCTCTGCCCCTTGGGTGTATTGGGTAATTTGTAATGGTAAGTCTTTGCAGGTCTTTGAGATCACTCTCAGGTAAGCATAGTACTTAAAGCATATCATGGAAGTATTCAACTCTTCCTGATGTTCTTTTGATAACAGCACATTCCCACTCTTGATCATATTTCCAGGCCATGATCATGTTTTCTTTAGCAGAGTTAGGAGTTGTGAGCTGATCAATTAGCTGAATCAGTGTGGACTTCTGATCAATGATTTCTCTCACAGTAGTACCAAGGGGCCATACTTTGCCTGGGATGACTTCCCTTGGTTCTCTGATCAGTTTGTCCTTTTCTGCATGCTGATCCTTAGGTTCAACAGTTACAGGATCAGCAGGCAGTTTGCTCTGTCATTCATAGGATGGATTTGGGGCTGCAGTTCTGAATTTGACACTAGTTTCAAGTTCCACTGCCATGACATGCTCCATCATCCTCCACAGTTCACCAATTGATCTTCTTTTTAGCTCATGTGGTTTGTAGTTGTGGCCTTGTAACCAGCAGGTCATATTGTACTTGCTTAGTTTGGCTGTGTCATAATGGCCTAACTCTTTCTTGATCTTCTCAACTGATTGAAAGATGGTGAAAGCTTCGTAATCACAGTTTGGTAGAATGAATCTTGCAAGCTCAAACTCTTTCAGAAGATTCTTTATTTCAGTCAAGTTCATCCTCTCAACCATGTCATATGGGAAACCATGGTTTATGAGGGTCATGAACATAGTTGATTCAGGCCTCTCTTCCATAATATCTTCAGTTGTTAGAAGGTCATCGGCCTTTGATTCTTTTTGCTCAGTTGGTGACTCCATCTTTGTTAGCTCATTCCACTCTTCATCACTTTCACCATCATCATTGGATGATACCTTCACAGTAGATAAATCTACTGAAGGTGTATGTTCAGGAGATGTGGGCTTTTGCTTTTTGGGGGAACCTTCATCTTCAATTTTCTTCTTGATGGAGCCCAAGTATTGTCTCTTCCGTGAATACAAAATCAGTTGCTTTGAAGCTTCAGCAGATTGTTTTGATTGTTCAATACTTGGGGCATCCCTTGATTCCAAAGCACTCAGTTTCATCTTCAGCTGATTAAGTTCTTCATCTTTTTCTTTGATCAGCTTATCCTTTGCGGATACTTCATCAGTCATATTCTCTACTATAGAAGTCCTCTGGACCTTTTCATTTTTCTCATACTTCACAGCTTCTTGCAGTTCTTGTTCATGTTTGAGTAGAGCATTTATCACTTCATTATTGCTTTCAGCATCCAGTCTAAGCCTTTTCAGTCTGGCTTCGTACTTCACCAACTCTTCTTCCTTCTCTTTAATGATTCCTTTCAGCTCTTGTATTCTTTGTTTTCTCTTATTTGATTTGAGTACCAACTTGTTGTACTCAGCAACCAAATAGCTTTTGCTGACAGGGATGTCATTATCACTCAGATTATCCTCATGATAGGCAATCACATCCACCTCAATATCTTGTTCTTCCTGATGTTCAAGCTATTGCAAATTCACATGTGGCTGATTTTCAATTGGTGACATGGTGCAGTGTGATCAGACACAGCTTGATTCTCAGAATGTGTAGCTGAAACAGGAACGATGCTAGCTTGAGACATCAACTCAGTCTCCCCAGTGTGAACAGAGTTTAGAGACTCAGTTATGTCTATAGGTTCAGTGTTTGCACTCTCAGGAGATGGTTGTTTTGGTGTATCAGGGAGTGGATGAAGAGGAGATTCAATTTGGATTGGAGAAAGTGGTTGTGTGTTATGTGAGGATGGATGAGAAGGAGATTGTGATTCATGTTGCACTGGTGAGATAGGTTGGGTGTTGTTGGTGGATGATGATGATATTTGTTGTGGGGAAACATGGTGATGAATGGGTGAGATTGGTTGGGTGTTTATGCTGGCTGGTGATTATGGTTGGTGAGGGGGTGTTTGGCTGGGTGATTGATGTTGGTGAGTGGGTGTTTAGCTCGGTGAGTGTGATGCTTGTTCAGATTTAGCAGATGTCTCTGCTTCTTCATCTATACAAATCAATTCTTGTGGTATGTCGGCCTGAGCATCCACAACATGAGCAAACATGGGCATGTCTTCACCCTGATATTTGCCACTGATTTTGTTTAGAACAGATTTTCCCAAGTGGGCTTGTACAAACACCTCTCCTTCCTTAGGGATCCTTGGAAGTTCAGCATTAATAATCAGTTGTAGAAACCTTGGAAACATATACATCTTGCCACTCCTTTGTAGTTTTACTTGATCACAAAGGTAGTTCAGAATGTATTTGGAGTAGTTGTATGTTCTTCCCTCAAATATCCCGATGATTCCTGATGAGATGTGTCGAGAGAGCCTATCTAGCCCTGCCTTCCTGTTAGAGATGCACTTCAGATAGGTGTGGCATAGGAACCGATAGGGCTTGCATAACCTTCCCTTCTTGATCTCGCCTTTGTCAAAGTCACCATCATATCCCATCAGATGAAATACCTTTTCTATGTATTCATTTTCGAACACATCTGGGTGGCCCACCTCGCGTTCGCCCAGCTCAAGAGATCTTCTGATTGTTTGTTCATCTATCCTTATTCTCTCAGTCAGGATTTTAGCAACAGTCACTTCGTCATCTCCAGCTTGTTCTACTCGTGCCGAATTCCAGAAATCGACAATGTGTGATTGATGACTCACAGGATCAGCCGTCAAGGCATAGAAGAGCCTGGACCGTCAAAGATATCTGATGATATCTCGACATCCTTCAGCAGCAGGATCATCAGCATTCAAGAATGCGCACACATTGTGCTCATTCGCGAATCTGTTTGCCATCTGTAAATAAAAACTAAAATCGGTTTAGCATTAGTGTAACTCACATGAATTCGAATCGTTTTAATGACAATCAAGGATTAACCAGTTCCATACTGAAGATTAGAACATGATTTACCTTTGCAACAATGATAATCGATTACTGAATGATGATGTTTATGATTTTTGGAACGGATTTTTGAAAGTTTGACTGAGGGGGGAAGTGTGCGTTTTTCTAGGTTAGAAAACTGAAAAGTGCTCTGAAAAAGTGATTAATGAATTCTTAGAGTCATCAATCTTATTTATAAGCGGACACATTAATTTTGTTTATTAAATATGTTGGGCCTACTTCCCATTGATCCCTTTCCGTATACCAAGTTTATTCCGGATGTATCACATCTTTCGCAGAACATCTGCGGAACCTTAACATCTGCGGAAGTCTTAACATCTGCGGATGCCTTAGCTCAAATGCAATACCTCGTTACTAGCACATCCGTAGTTTACCAATCCTACGATTGTGCAGTTACACTGTTACTGTTACTTCTGCTGAAGCAGAAATTTTAGTGTTACTTCTGCGGATGAGAAATATTACTGAAACTTCTGTGGAAATTAAAGTTGTTAAAACTTTAAATGTATGATATCTACTGAGTAGAATCATGTGTTGATATAGGACATTGTTGACTTTGTTTGCATGGCAATTAAGTACAAGAAAGCAAGTTTCCTGTATCCTGCATTCAAGTTAGTGCTCAAGTTCCAATTCCTTCAAAGTGAATTCGAATCGTTTTATTGATTTTCATGCATGAACTACTCCTTCTAAATTTGTGATTAATGTTAAACTGTTGCATTCATCATAAATTTAAGTTGGAAATAGGCATGAAAGGCATATGACAGTCTAAATGAGAGGTAATCAGTTAAGAGGACAAATTAAACAAATGACTTAAACGATTACATGCATGCATATATATAGAGGGATCATACTATGACTCTAGGCTTCTGCTGATGTTGATTATTTGATCTATTGCACACCTGATTGTAAGTATATAGATCCACTTAAATTCATATATGAGTAATGTATCAACTAGGCATGTTGTTTATCATGTTTTGAAGTTTGTTAATCAGTAACTGTCATGTTCTCCACATTCAATTCTCATTAGAGTTTGTCCTCCGTAGGTGAGGCAAATCACCACTTTTTCACACTTATTGACTATATACATTAAGTTATAAGTTCTATCTTGAGACATATTACAGTCTCATTAATGCTTTGATGTTGAAGCCCTTTAAATTGATGTATAGTTGATCACAAGTGATTCTTTTAAGAGCTGAGATATGATCTTCATAGTCACCAGGTCTTTACTTTCGTAAAACAGAGGTGAACTTAACCCAGGTATTTGTTTACACAAAATAGAGGGAGAATGAAGATCACACTCTTTAGTCATATTCCTATGTCTTTGTTCACACAAAACAGAGGGAATATGAATTTGCAAAAATAGAAATTATAAAGTATTTTACATAGTGTGCTTTGGTAAGTGATTTGATCACATCAGGAGATGACTTACTTTTCTGATACTCAAAATGGAGTTCCCACAGACAGTTACCTGTATCATCTAGTTTGGCATGCTCTTAGTGTAGTTTCCACTCAAGATGAACCTACTCACATATCAAAGTGATACAATTCAGTTAGAGTTTTAGTTAAAGAAAGCCAAGCATAGTGTACTATCATTTCCCATACATATGACATGCACATACATTATATCAGACAATTAAATCATCCCTAACTATTACTCTACATAAGGACAGTCATATGCTTTTGAGTTTTTAGTCTAAGTTAATCATCCCCAAAGATTCTATCAGAAAGTTAAGCTGATTTGTTGTGTCCACTTTGATTATCTTGATTAAACCCTTTTCTGAACAGTCTCTCAGAAAATGATATCTGATTTCAATATGTTTTGTTTTACTATGTTGAACTGGGTTAGCAGTTATAAACATAGCAGCTGAATTATCAATGTGAATTGATGTTTGAAGGAAATTATAACCATAATCAAGTAATTGGTTTTGCAACCAAAGAACTTAAGAGCAACCAGCTGAAGCAGCTATGTACTCAGCTTCAGCTGTGGACACAGATACATTAGTTTGCTTTTTGCACTGCCATGAAACAAGCCTTGGTCCTAAAAATTGACATCCACCAGTTGTGGATTTTCTGTTGTTGTTGCATCCTCCATAGTCACTATCTGAATACGAGAAAAGACTGAAATTTCCATCTTTTGGATACCATAGTTCTAGAGCTGGTTTTCCTTTCAGATATCTGAATATTCTCTTGACAGCATTCAGATGAGACTCCTTTGGATCTGATTGATACCTGGCACATACACACACAGCAAACATTATGTCAGGCCTACTGGCAGTTAAATACATTAAGGATCCGATCATTGATCTATACAATCTCTGATCTACTGATTTTCCAGCAGCGTCAGGCACAATCTTGTCTATTGTTGAGGCAGGTGTCTTGCATGAAGTTGTATCAGCAAGATTGTACTTCTTCAGAATTTGATGAAAGTACTTTTCTTGATTGATGAAAATGCCATCTGTTTTCTGTTGAACTTGTAAGCCAAGGAAGAATGTCAATTCTCCCATGGAGCTCATCTGGAATTCAGATTTCATTAACTCTTCAAAGCTTTGACACAGTTTCTTGTTGGTTGATCCAAATATTATGTCATCTACATATATTTGAACCACCAAAAGATCTTGATGTTCTTGTTTGAGGACGAGTGTCTGATCAATGGTCCCTCTTTTGTAGCCATTTTTCAGCAAGAAGGAGGATAATGTGTCATACCACTTCCTTGGTGCCTGATGAAGACCATACAAAGCTTTGTCTAGCTTGTATACTCTATATGGATAGTCAGGATCCTCAAATCCAGGGGGTTGAGCCACATATACTTCTTCATCAATTTTCCCATAAAGGAAAGCACACTTCACATCCATTTGATACACTGTAAACTTCTTGAATGAAGCATAAGCTAGAAAGACCCTGATAGCTTCAATTCTTGCAACTGGAGCAAAAACTTCATCATAGTCTATCCCTTCTTCTTGAGTATATCCTTGAGCAATAAGTCTGGCTTTGTTTCTCACGATTATACCCCTGTCATCCAACTTGTTTTTGAAAAGCCACCTTGTTCCAATTGGATGTTGACCTTGAGGCAAGTCTACAAGGTTCCATACCTTTTGTTTTCTGAATTGTTGTAGTTCTTCTTGCATAGACTCAATCCAGCTATTGTCCTTTAGAGCAGCTGTAATGTTTGCAGGAACTGTCTGAGACAAGAAGTAGGTGAACAAGCAAATGTTTGCCACTCCCCCTTTGCTTCTTGTAGTTCTTGCATTCAGGTCTCCGATGATATTATCTGATGGATGAGACTTGTGAATTCTGCTTGTTGAAATAGCATCAACTGGGATTGTTGACTCTAAGTTTGAGAAATCCATTGAAGCAGATGGATTCAGCTGTGATGTTGAATCTATGAAGTAATCAAATGGTTCATGTTCAGTAGGATCAGCTTGAGCTTCAGTTGCTGTATGGTCTTCTTCCGCAGGAATTCTATGGAAGCATTTTGTTCTTCCGTAGGAGTGACAGCAACATCTACGGAGGCATTTTGTTCTTCCGTAGGTGTTACAGCACCATCAACGGATGAACAATGTTGGTCAGCTGGCAAGTTTTGTTGATTCAACACCTCCTCTCCATCCCTAGGATCAGCGGTTGAAACAGTATTTACATCTGCGGATGATGGAGCATCTGTGGATGTATTTACATGAGCTCCGGATGAAGGATTTACTTCTCTTGAAGTATCTTCATGCTGCTGACTTGATTCTTGCTGTGGTGTAGTTGAAGGTTGTGCCCTTGGTGGATCAGCTGTCAGTGGCACTTATTCAAACTTGGAGGAACAAATGGATAGCATGTATTATAGAACCTGCATTGATCAAATATCCAGAGTTAAATAATTCTTTTAATGCATCTATATCAAATAACCAAGATGATCCTTTTACAGTTGTTGTAAACATGGATTCATCAAAAGAAACATTAGGAGTCTAACAATGTTATGTTCTGGAATGTAAACCTTATATGATTTAGATGTGGATGAATATCCAACAAAGAAACCATCATAGGCTTTTTTAGAAAATTTTCCCAATTGTTCTTTAGTATTTAACACAGACACATGACACCCAAAAGCTCTAAGATATCCTATAAAAGGTTTCCTTTTAAATAAGAGCTCATAAGAAGTTTTATTATGTTCTTTGACAATTAAAGTCTTATTTTGAACATTGCATGCTGTATTCACAGCTTCTGCCCAGAATGTGATGGGCAACTGAGAGTCGACTAGCATTGTTCTGGCTGCTTTTATGAGAGTTCTATTTCTTCTTTCAGCCACTCCATTTTGTTGTGGAGTTCTTGGTGCACTGATTTGCCTTGCTATGCCTTTATTCCTGCAAAAAGAATCTAGATCAGCATTAACAAATTCAGTCCCATTATCACTCCTGAAAATTTTAACTTTTAAATCAAGTTGATTCTCAATCTTGATCACAAAGTCCATTAATGTTTCAGATGTTTCACTCTTTTGCTTTAAGAAAAAGACCCATGTGAATCTAGTGAAATCATCTACTATCACCAAGCAATATTGCCTTTTTCCAATGCTCATCACATTGGTTGGACCAAAGAGGTCCATGTGAAGCAATTTGAGAGGTGTAGTGTTAGTATTGATTGATTTGGATTTATGAGACACTCTATGTTGTTTTCCTTTGTAACATGAAGAACAATGATTTGAACAATGAAATTCTTTCTTTGGTAATCCAATGACCAAGTCAGTTTTCACCAATTTATTCATGTTTTTCATGTTAGAATGAACAAGCCTTCTATGCCACAATTGTGATTCATCTTCTGAAGACTTAGATAGCAGGCATGTCTCATGGCTTGTGAGTGATGTGTTGTTCATATCCAAAACATATGTGTTTCCTTTTCTTGATGCTTTAAGAAGGATCCAGTCTGCTGGAACTGTAAAACCTGGCTTAAGAATATAACAATTAGTGTTATCAAATAGTGTTGTGTAATTTTGATCACAAATTTGAGATACACTAAGTAAATTGTACTGCAAATTTTCACAGTAATTCACTTTTTTCAAATGTTAACACACCATTTGTTACCATTCCTTCACCAACTATTTTACCTCCATTCTTATCCCCACCAAATGCCACATAAGAGGTATGTTTATGTTTGAAGTCATGGAGAAGAGAACAGTTTCCTGTCATATGTCTGGAACAACCACTGTCAACATACCACTTGTTGTCAGCTCTCCATGATTGTTCCTGCACAGAAAAAGAAATCAACTAGAATTGACAACCCAAGCTTTAATTGTCTTGGGTTTTCCAGATGTGTCTACAATAGTTACTCCTTCATGAATTAATCTTGAAGTTTCAGTATTAATTGATTCTTTTTGATTTGATGGTGGTGAGGATGATTCTGTTGAAGATGATTCAGATTTTTGGATGGCTTCTTGCTTATCTGATTCTTTCTTCAACTTATCTTGTTTTGGTTGATATTTTGATTTTGAGGATGCCCCTAAATTTCTAAAAGTTACTTCATCTTTCAATTTTGATTGAGGTACAGGAGTTCCTTTTTCAAAATTATCAAAGAAATCATCAATCACTTCAATCTTCTTATCTGACAAATCCACCTTTTTGTGAGGTATTTTAGACTGAATTAGTGCTTTCTTCTTCAAAGGCTTATCCGTAGCAGAGGATTTTTGCTTTGATTTTTGTTGTTCTTTCTTCAGCTTTGATTTTTTGTCACTTTCTGAAGATTGAGAATCTGATTCAGATGATTCATCAAGTGACTTCTTTGTGCTCTTTTTCTTGTTCTTCTTGTTGAAGTAACATTCCTGAGTTGAATGATTATTTTTGTTGCAAATTGCACAATGTTTGTTAAAGTAGCAATCAGAAGTCATATGATTGTTCATATTACATATGGAACAGTAGCTGCTGAAGTAGCAGTCATCTGTATTGTGATTCTTCATATCACACCATTTGCAATATTTATCTTCCGAAGTGTCTTCAGATTCAGACTTCTTTTCTTGTTCAGCTTGTTGGGCTTCAACTCCTTTCCTGATGGATCACTTGATTTCTTCTTGCTTTTGCTAGGAGCATCATCAGCTGATACTTGTTTACCTTTGACTGCTTTTTGTTGTTTGTTGGCAGTCCTTTTGACCTCATCCGGAGATTCGGCTTTACTCTTCCGCGGCTTCTCTACGGATTCAGCAGTTTTTCCCTTCCGTAGATGTTCTACGGACTTGGCTGATTTTGCCTTCCGCAGATGTTCTACGGACTCATCAGATTTTGACTTCCGCAGATCTTCAACATTTGAGTTTTTCTTGTGCTTGGTTGAAGTTTATTGCTTCTTACCTTTATCTGAATGGGGCAAAGGTACCTCCTTACTGGTTCCGCAGTCATCATCTTCCTTAGATGAACTTTTGTGAAGGTTCAGTTCTTGAAGTCCTTCATTCAGTTCAGCAATCCTCTTGCAGATAGTCTTAGCATGTTTCGTTGCTTTGGAGGATACTGCAGCTTTGATTCTTCAAGAACTTTTGGAAGACCAGTTTCAACTTGAACATTCTTACCAATGTTCAGTTGATCAATGTCATGTTCATCAGAATCATCCAAGTCATCACATTTATCATAATCAAAATCTGAGTCATTATATTTTAGTGATTCTGATTCAGAAGATTCAGTTTCACTCACCTCAGCTTCATTGTTAATGTTTATTTGACTTGTTTTTATGTCAATTTTGGTGCTTGGCATAAAATTGTTTGACAATGTGTTTGTCATTGTTTCAGGTAGAGTTGTGTAATTATCATTTATAGGTGGTGCAACCGCATTATAACCCAATCCATACCTATTTTTTGATTCAATATGAGATTTTAACAACTTCTCATATTGCTGAGATGATAGTTGAAACTTCTGAAGTTTCATTTCAGTTGATGCATGATCAGCCATGGATTTGGTTAAGGAAGTGGTCAGATGCTCAACTTGGGCTTTAAGGCTGTAATTTTCAGAAACATATTTTTCTAAATCCTTTTGCAAAGAACTAATTTTGATTTGATATAATTTATGTTCTCTTAAATGAGATTCATTTAACATCATTGTTTATTTTACTTTGTCAGCCAACTGTTGAGCATGGACTCTATAACGTTCAACTTCCTCATCACATGATGATGAACATAACCTTTCTCTTACCTCTCTGGACATTGGAGGAACTTTGTTTTCCATATGATCCATTAATGCTTGATTCTCTTCCAAGACTTCCTTCTCATACATACTCCAGTCACATGTTCCATCTTGAAGTATGATCAGTCCCGACTCCTTTGAATTACTCGGTCCTGCTGATTCATTTGTGGCTGGTGGGGATGTATTTGTCAGCTGTGGTTGCCTGAGTAGAGATTTTTGAGAGGTTGGTTGCTGGTGCTGATACTGCTGATGCTGCTGATGCTGAGGGGGTCTCATCTCCGGAGGTGATTGTTGATTGCATTCTCTAGAAAAGTGTCCATAGAGATTGAACTTAAAGCATCTGACCTTGGACTTGTCAACACCAATCTTTGATGTTTTACTAGCTGCAGCCAGATTCTTGTTTCTCCTGAGATATTGCTTAGCTCTGTAAGCAATTATTTCCATCTGCCATTGTAGATCCATCTCTTCCATTACATCAGGATGTAGTTCTTCCAAGTCTTGTTGGCAAATGTTTGCTGATGTTAGTGAGCTTCCCAGGTATGCTTGAAAGCTAGAACTAAAAGCTGCAAAGGCTGCTTTTTGTTCTTTAGAATCCAATATCACAGTGATTGGTTCTGACTGATTGTTTTATTGAGAAGATTTTGCAGTTGCTGTAGTTGTCTCTCTTTTCTCAGCAGGTCTTCCTTTTTCCTTTTGATTCTTACTTTGAGATGATTTCTTAGAGGGTTTAGAGGTATAGAAACTGACTTCCTCTTCATCATCACTCAAATTACAAGAGTTATCACCATCATTATTTGAGATAAATGCACTTCCAGCATTTTTGGTTTCTTTGAAGTGATAAGGTGAGACATGAGTTCTCACACTCTTGTTTCTTGATTGTTCATCCATTTCAAGAGCTTCTACTTTAGCAACCAGTGTGTCTAGACCAGTTGTCTTAAGATCTATGGTGTTCTTGAACATGGACACAGTCTGCTTCCAACTTTCAGGCAAAGTATGGAGCATCTTTTTGTTAAGTTCCTCAGTAGTGAACTTCAACTCCAAGATGTTCATCTCAGTAACGAGTTGCATGAATCTATGGAGTTGTTGAGGAATTGATTCACCCTCAATATGATGAAAGGTTTCATATTGTGATCTGAGGGTGTCTTTCCTGATGCTTCTGATCTCATCACTCCCTTCACAGAGAGTATGAAGTATCTTCCACAAGGAGTTTGCTGTTTAGTAATTCTCACATCTGATCAATATCTCTTCCGGCAAAGCCATACTAAGCAAACTGTATGCTTTAATATCGACTTTAACCTTTTTGACATCATCAGGTGACAAGTCTTTTGTGCTGATTGGCTTATCATTATAATCCGGCCCAAGAGTGGGTGGAATATAAGGACCTTCAGTGATGCACTCCCACAAGTCAGAATCAGTGTAGTTCACATGATTCCTGAACTTGATTTTCCAGAACTTGAAATCAGCTTTTGTTTCCAACTTCGGTGGTTGATATGATCCACCAAAAGTACTCATGTTTAATTAAAAGTTCTAAATCAAACCTTGAATGTTAAAGTAGACAAATCTATCACAGACTCAGATCTAGTATTCAATTGATTTGAATATAGATCTAAATCTATCAAGCAATGAGAGAATGCTTGCTGAATGATAAGTCGTAAAATTAATTGTTTAAAAGACAATTAAACAATTTTAATACTGATAGATCAATTGATCTAAATCAATGAGCACTTGGCTCTGATACCACCTGTGAATCCAAGGATCTCAATTCAGGAATTATCAGTATTAAAATAAAATCAAATTAATGATTGCGGAATTATCATTAATTGTTGTTTAATTGTGTTAATGATTATCGAAGAACACAAACACATGGACACAGTAAATACGAACACAATAATTATTCAAAAGTATTTCATTAATTATCAAGTAATGATTACAAAAGAATAATTATGAATAACTATGAACAATGATTTCTGTGAATTGAATTAATGTTGTTGTTGATGTGACGGCGGCTAGGGTTGCACGATGATGTGATGCTTGACAGCCGTAATATTACTCGATTGTGTTTTCGAGATGTGAAACCTAGGACTCATATTTATAGACGGTTTGAGTCAGTTAAGGAAACACCGGATCTCTTGGGATTTGTTATTGATTGGTTGACTTGTTTGACTTGTTGATATTTGAAATCATACAAGTGTTCTGATCTTCCGCAGGAGCCTTGTCTTCCACAGGAGTTTTGCTCTTCCGTAGAGGACTTGGTCTTCCGTAGAAGACTTGTTCTTCCGTAGGAAGTTTGTCTTCCGTAGAAGTCTTCACTTCATGCAATCCTTGATCATCCACAGGAATATTCACTTGAGTGTTCAAGAAACATATCTACGGATTAACATTATTGTTCATCCGTAGATGTTTCTTACACGGCTAAATTCAAAATCCCACCAAGTATTTTGATTTTCCCTGTCACCACAAAGCAACACATATATACATGGGTTAACCTATAGATTTAATGCACATATATATATATATACTGATGGTTAGTTACAATCATTAATTACAAGACTTGATTAAAGTTCTAAGCCTATACAAAATGATCTAGACCTATACTATCTAGATCCAACAAGGATTATGTGGAATAAGTTAACTACGATAATTTGGTGTTTTGTAGGTTAAACATGATGATTTAACGTGATTTGGAGAATGCATATGGATGACAAGTGAAGACCATGATAGATGAGATGAAAGAGAATTCAATTACGAGAATTTGGCCGTAAACGGGGAGGAAAACGGAGTTCGAACGAAGAAGTTACGAAGAAAACAAGAATCGGACAAAGTTGGTCGACCATGACCTACGGCGTAAACATGACCTACGGTGGAAACATGACCTACGGTGCAACAGTTCAAGACAAAACAGAATGGGCTTGGCGTGACTTACGGCAGAAAGCTGACCTACGGTACTGGACGCGCTGAAACTACTTATAAGTCGCGAAAAGTAGGGTTTTTGATATATCTTTCATTCTAAGTCGTCCCCAAAGGTGAGATTCGTCCCCAAGGCTTCCCAAAGGCTCCCGAGAGGCGTTTTCAAGGCTTTTCAAGTGTTTCTAATCATTAGGCTTGATTCTTTAACGTTAGATACGATGTTTACTTTTGATTTTGAGTTGTTTTTCGTTGCTATGTCTGGCTAATCCACCCGTGATCTTCTCCGGGTGATTAGGGTTTATACTATGATTTGTTCTTGATGGTTTTTGGTTGATTTAATGTTTGAACACGGCAAGTTAAGCCGAGTAACATTATTTATTGTTTAAAGATTCTAAAATACGTATGTTACTTTCAATTCAATTGTTCTGGTTTTGATTGTTTTAGATTTCTTTTCATCCGTAAACGTCAATTTTGGATGGGATTGGGTAATACAAACGTAGGATATGATTCGAGTAGTCCTTTAACAACGGTCTCATTCAATCTATTGTCTTTAATCAAATCAACCCGGTTATGTCTATGTAACCGTTTTTAACAATCAAAGCAAATCTAAGTTGTAAACCTTAACCCGGAGGGGATTCCTCTTGTTTATCATTGTTTGCAATCAAATTACTTATCAAGTTCGCTACTTTTCTAATTAGTCATTTTTACTAAGCTTCTTGTAATCAAGCAATAATCTTTTGAATTTAAACTACACTTTCCACATATTCCCTGTGGATCGACCCGACTTACCCTAGCTATCTTAGGTGAGTTTGGAACCTTATAAATTGTTTTTGATTAGGCTTGACAAACCGATATCAAGTACCTTGCTTAACCACACTGTACATCAAATTTGTAAGATCAATGCCTCTGGTAGCTAGACCACTGACCGCTTTCCCTACGTTCTTCCATGTACCCGGTAAGGATAACTTCAGCGGGATATAATTCCAAGCACGATAATTATTGTGTAGTGACCATACAACTTTCCTCCAAAGACCCACCCGATCCACCTTAAACCTCCACCACCACTTCGCGAGAAAAGCCAAGTTTGCATCTCTTAGTGACCCGAGGCCAATACCCCCATATTCGGTTGGAGCTACAACTTTTTCTCAAGCGACCCAATTCATTTTGACCTTTTCCTCGGAACCTCCCTAAAAAAATAACCGCCTTATTTTATCCAACTTATCAATCACCGAATCGGGCGCACGAAATAAGGAGAAGTAGTATGTTGGAAGGGCATTCATCACCGACTTCAATAAAGTAATCCTCCCCATAGGATATTGTTTTAGCTTTCCAATTTGATAATCTTTTTTCAAACAATTCCACCATAGATTTTCAATTTCTATGCAAGTTCATGTTTGCACCAACTTGTAATCCTAAAAACTTAAAAGGAAAATCACTTTTCCCACATTTTAGCATATTAGCCAAGTTCATAGCCTCACCCTCTGTCACCCCAATACCAAATAATTGGCTTTTAGCCATGTTGACTTTGAGTCCGAATACAAGAAATAAACATCTAAGTAATCTACTCATGTGACGCCCTAAACCCGGCAGGGCACCGGAGGCACGTCACATAGTTGGATTAACATTCTAAATACAAATCAGAGCCTTTGTCATACAGCGGAAGACTGAACATAATTACATGTCAACCCAACTTTATAAAATCATTTTACATATAATAGTATTTGATTATACATATCCTTTCCTCTATTGTTAGAGGATCCTTCCTTACCTAGCACACATACAACACACTCAAAACATCAGATAAACTGGTGAGTTCTAAATTTTTATTAAAACATTAACGA
This sequence comes from Flaveria linearis, assembly GCA_024085815.1. NCBI lineage: Eukaryota > Viridiplantae > Streptophyta > Magnoliopsida > Asterales > Asteraceae > Flaveria > Flaveria linearis. The sequence goes on from JABSNV010001040.1 coordinate 49,198, forward strand.
CATTTCATCACATACAAAAGTCATATTTATATTGGCAACATAATAAATCAACTTTAAATTTACTTCGTCCCACCGGACTCGTCCCACCGGACGTCAGTTTCCCACCAGAAACTGTAATTACTATCTCTCATCCAGTAGGATGCCAATTAATCATCTAGGGTTGTTACCACAAGATGTTCACAAAGCTGAGTGATCGTCATCATTCCTTTTCACTGTACATCTATACACACAGACATCTTACCCTAACTGGCCTGTTGAGATTTACATTACATCAAAACAATTTCTTTACTTATTGCCAATATTATCACATTAATTTACACACCACACATTCTTTCCTTTAGCACCAGTTTCAATACATTTCCATTTGTCATTAAACCCCATCTGACCCATTGTAATCATTACCATCACGTAATGATTAACAATGTTCAAATAACCGTTCACTATCCCAACTTTACCCTAACAGCCCCACGAGCTGTTAGTAATGTATAAACATCATTATCACAATTCTGGTGCTAAAAACATTCAAATTATTCATCACTGTATGTATGCTAGCCCGTATATTAAAACCACACATTTAAAAAGGCTTAGAACTCACCTTATTAACTTCCTCACGACAATCTACACAATCCACGTACACGAGATATCTAGTCTTTCCTCTAATCAGGGTATATCTAAAGCAATAAACCTTGATTCAGTAAACTATTCTTAAGCAGGACTCCTATACGAATGAACACTTATGCGAATGAGCACTCATGCGACTGGACCTATGCGGATGAACATTAATGTGAATGAACATCCAATCGTGCGAATAGACCTCATGCGACTGAACCTTCAGTCGTACGACTGACCATTCATTCAAACGTCTGACCATTCATTCAAACGACTGAGTCCTCATTCGTGCATAGTGATCACTCGTCTTCATTCGGTCTTCTAACCAGGCGACTGGGTTCTCAGTCGCACAACTGAATCTTTATTCGCACTCAGTCGCACGACTAGACTCTCATTCGCACGACTGAGGCATGCAACTGAGCCCATTCGTCTGAAACGGATCAGCAGCTATGTTCTTGATGTTTTTTATCCAAACTTACTCAAAATTTGAGTTTTAACCATTCAAATCATGTCATATTCAAAACAGATCATATACACATCGTTTACAATGGTTTCGGATCATTATTTTATCAAAACTTCACAAAAACTCTGATCCGAATTCCTGGATTTTAACTTAGAAAAGAACCAGACCAAATTAATGATTTAAACGTGTTATTGGATCAAATTCAATCATATACACAGCTTATAACATATCAAGATTGATTCGTGACAAACTTACCGAAACGGAGTTGCCTTAGTCAATTTCGTGAGAACAGGGGTGTTTGGGTGTAAAGGGAACAAGATAATGGAGAAGACTGAATCGTGCGACTGAAGCCCATACGCCTACCATTCGTGCGATTGAGTCTCATTCGTACGTAAGGGGTGCAACTGAAGTTCATTCGCATGCAAGTCATGCGACTGAAAACCAATCATAACAAACAAACTCAACTTAATTAATTAAACATAACTATAATACAATTACAAATCCGGATTTAGAAACCGGATATTACAACTCTCTCCCCCTTAAATAGGTTTCGTCCCCGAAACCGACTATTTAAACAACTGGGGATAATCTCTTCTCATCTCATCTTCCGATTCCCAGGTGAAATCAGACCCCTTTCTATTCGACCACTATACTTTAACTAACTTAATGATTTTATTTCTCAATCTTTTCATCTTTCTGTCCACTATAGCAGTAGGTTTCTCAACATAATTCAACTTATCATCCACCTCTATATCATCTAAAGGTACGTATGCATTTTCATCGGCTAAACACTTGCGCAACTGTGATACGTGAAAAGTTGGGTGGATTCCTTGCAACTGATCGGGTAATTCTAGTTTATAGGCTACTTCTCCAATTCGTTCTATAATTCTAAACGGTCCTATAAAATGAGGACTTAACTTTTCTTTCTTTCTGAATCTGATAATTCCCTTCCAAGGAGATACTTTCAACATAACTCTTTCTCCTACTTCAAACTCTATATGCCTTCGCCTTTTATTTTCATAAGACTTTTGCCGATCTTGAGCCGCTTTAAACCGAGCTTTGATCTGATCCAACTTCTCATTTGTAGCCTGTACAATTTCCAAACTACCCAACTCTTTCTGCCCAATTTCTCCCTAACATATCGGACTCCTGCACTTTCTGCCATATAACATCTCATAAGGGGCTCTCCCCAATTATGGAATGATAACTGTTATTGTAGGAGAATTCAACTAATGGCAAATGACTATCCCAGCTACCACCAAAATCTATAACACAAGCTCGTAACATATCTTCAACTGTTTGGATAGTCCTTTCAGTTAACCCATCAGTTTCTGGATGAAAAGATGTGCTGTGTAATAAACGAGTACCCATATCTTCATGAAACTTTCTCCAAAACCTCGAAGTAAAACGTGTATCCCTATCTGACACAATAGATAATGGTACTCCATGACGAGCAATAATTTCTTGAATAAACAATTCTGCTAACTTCTCAGAGTTATACGTCTCCTTGATTGGTAAGAAATGCCCGCTACGTGTCAATCTATCCACTATGACCCAAATGGTATCATAACCTTTAGCTGTACGCGGAAGCTTAGTTATGAAATCCATTGTCAACTCCTCCCACTTCCATTTTAGGATCTCTAAGGGTTGAAGCTTACCATATGGCTTTTGATGCTCAGCTTTAACTTGAAGACATGTCAAACACCTATTCACATACTGCATCACATTAAACTTCATACCTGGCCACCAATATTCTTGTTTTAAGTCTTTATACATCTTAGTAGCTCCAGGGTGTATAGAATATCTGGATTTATGTGCTTCATCTAGCACCAACTCTCTCATCTTAATTGGAACCCACATACGACCACATTTTGTCTTAACCCCAAAACTATTTTCTTCCATATCTTTTGTTTGACCTTTCATTCATTCTCGTTTCACGTTCTCCTCCTTTAATGCTTCTAGTTGAGCTTCCCGTAACTGATGCATAAAATCTGGGGTTATCACTAACTTATATGACTTAACTCAAATCGGAGGGTGTTCATTCTTTCTGCTTAACGCGTCAGCAACCACATTTGCTTTACCAGGATGGTAAAGTATTTCACAATCATAATCTTTCACCAATTCTAACCATCTCCGCTGGCGCATGTTTAATTCTTTCTGATCGAAGAAATATTTCAAACTCTTATGATCCGTGTAAATCGTACATTTCGTCCCATATAAGTAATGCCTACATATCTTCAAGGCAAATACCACTGCTGCCAATTCCAGATCATGCGTCGGATAATTCTTTTCATGTTCTTTCAACAGTCTGGAAGCATAAGCTATTACTTGTCCCCTCTGCATCAATACACAACCTAAACCTTGATACGAAGTATCTGAATAGATTACTAAATCTTCATTTCCATCTTGTAACGACAACACTGGTGATCGAGTTAATTTCTGCTTCAGTTCTTGAAATGCATTTTCTTGTTCTGGTCCCCATACGTATTCTTCATTCTTTCTTGTCAGCTTCGTTAACGGGGATGCAATTTTGGCAAAATCCTGAATAAATCTTCTATAATAACCAGCCAGACCCAAGAAACTACGGATTTCAGATGGCGTCTTTGGAGGACTCCACTTCATTACTGTTTCAATGTTGGTAGGATCTACTAAAATACCTTTTGCATTGATCACATGTCCTAAAAACTGTACTTCCCGTAACCAAAATTCACACTTAGAAAATTTTGCATAAAGCTTTTCTTTTCTCAACCTTTCCAACACTTCACGAAGATGGCAGGCATGATCTCCCTCATTCTTTGAATAGATCATTATATCATCAATAAACACAATTACTGATCGATCTAACATTGGCTTGCACACTCTATTCATCAAGTCCATGAAAACAGCAGGTGCATTTGTCAGCCCAAAAGACATAACCAAAAATTCATAATGACCATAACGCGTACGAAACGCTGTCTTAGGTATATCTTCTTCCTTAACTTTCAACTGATGATGACCAGAACGGAGATCTATCTTAGAAAACCAACTGGCTCCCTGTAACTGATCAAACTAATCATCTATTCGTGGGAGTGGATACTTATTCTTTATCGTCAACTTATTTAATACTCCCATATTTCTTCTTCACAAACAACACTGGAGCACCCCACGGGGAAGAACTGGATCTAATGAAACCTATTTCTAGCAAATTTTCAGTCTATTTCATTAATTTCTTCAATTCCGATGGAGCTAGTGTATAAGGTGACTTGGCAACTGCTTAGCATCCGGAATTAAACCAATTCTAAATTCAACTTTACGATCTGGAGGAATACCCGGTAATTCTTCTGGAAACACATCTATTGCGTTTAATTTTTTTATTTTTTATACTTTTTATTTTGTAGATTACCAAAATGTCAAGTTGATTGCGTCTTGCATCTAGGAAGGGACTTTTTGATTGCGTCTTGCAGGGATTGTTGTGTATGTAGCCCGTTTCTGCCCTTTTTAGGGAAATCTTGCTGCTTCTATGATGTATGCTTGTTCATTTTTTTCCTTTTGGTGATATTTTTCTGTATGTTGTATGTTGTGTAATGTATCATTTATCGTATTTTTGATTATATACTGATTCACTAGCGTTATGGCTTTTCATAATGAGTCGGGGGTCTCTTTGAAAGCGGTCTCTCCACCTATCTAGGTAGAGGAAAGACTTGCCTACAGCTACCCCTCCCAGACCCTGCTCTTAAACGGGATATACCGGGTTTATTTGTTTGTTTGTTTGTTTACCAAAATGTCAAGTTGGTTAAGCTTTGTGTTTTATAGAGGTTGTCACCATTCAAGCAAACGCTCTCCCACCCTCCTTTATTGCGTTTAATTTATTTATTTTTTATACTTTTTATTTTTGTAGTTTTATTCTTCTTCCTTTTTGGTTGAGTTTTTTTTATCCTTTTTAATATTTAAGTCATCTTTTTCTTATGTATATGTTTTACTCGATTAATATACCTTTTAATCAACAAACTAAGATTTAAAATGTTGAATTTCATTTCATCATAACTTTTTCTTTCAAATTATTCAACACGTTCTAATTTTTTATAACAACTCTTCTAACATACATTTAACACCGCCTCTCTCTCTATGCTCAGAAAAGTATTCATAAAAGTATTTACACCCGAAATACGTGTTACATATAGAAAAAAACCAGCACCCTAAGTTGAAGTTTGTATGCTTAGGTTGGCGTAATTCCATAAATACCCCTCCCCCTGTACACCTTTTCAGGTTCCAACAACGTGACCAACAACAATGTCGAAAAACACTCTCAAACGTGATTAACTGACACCAAAAAAACACCATTTGTGCTTCGATCAACACAGTTTACAACGGTCAAACATGGGAAAATCCACCACATCTTGCTTCAAGATCATTTCTTGCGGCTGCATCAAAGATTCTGTCGACAAAGATGAGATCAATGTTTCATCCGAGGTATAATTGTGTTCATCTCATTGTATGTTTATATGTACTTCGATTTTGTATGATTCTTTAGTTGTTAAAATCGAATTCGGTTATATGTTTGATTAAAGGTGTTGGGGTTTGAGATCTTGATCTGTGTTGGGTAGCTGATTACGTTGAAATTGAGTTCAACAGTTGCTAACTGTTTGGATTTGATTGAAATTGGATATTTTTCAATTTGGGGATTTTGATTTAAGGGTGTTTGATCTTGATTGAATCTTTGTATGTTATGTTTTGTGGATTCTTTATGAGAATCTTGGTTTGTGATTCATGTGTGATTCGTGTGTGTGCGCGCGCGCTTTGTTGTGATTTGTATGTGTTAATCTAGAGTTAAGTTTGTAGTTGGTGGTTCACTAGGTTAATTAGTAGTAAAGAGGTTGCTAATTAAGGATAGATGTATGTTGATTAGATTTCATGGTTACAAGGTTAGGGTTTTGATCATTTAGTGAGATCAATAATCTTATCGGTCATCATGATTCGTGATTCCCCTCTAGCATTAGTCTTAGGTTCGAATCCCGCTTCCACCGGTTTTCTGACTTAAGCTCTTGAGTGGCATCTGTCTAGCGCAAGCTGCACTTCAACTGGTACCGGTTAGCAGGATACTGGTGGGTCCTGTGAGTTTTTCCTAGCAGATTCTCATGATTACTAAAAAGATATCTTATCAGTTCTTATTTGATGGTTTAATTGAATTTGAATCAAGGCATTAAGCTTCATATGATTGTTTTTTTTTCTCACTTTTGCGAACTAATTTAATAATTCAATTGAACTCACTCCAGAACAAAGGTGCCAGTAAACCTGGATGGAGTTTTCGGAAAGAATCACCCACACAACGGGTGCAAAGCAACACAGTCGTTACTGAAACGATAACTTCTTCAGAGAATAAGCAAATCCCCGAACCGATCGCCATCAGTTCTGAACCACAGGTTATTTCCAACATATCTGAAAAAACTTCTGACAATATATGGACAGAAGAGACGACAAATTCGATTACCAAAAACATTACAGTTTCATCCACGGCTGCCAAACCTGCTTGTGAAGAAGATGACATTATACGTGAACCCGCTCGCGATGAATCTGAATCAGCCATTGTTGTCATACAGGCTGCTGTTAGGAGATTCTTGGTATGCATATTTTTTCTGCAGTGTGTTATGACAGCTTAATTATGTTCATAATTTGTGGTTGAATATTATTCTCAGGCTGAGAGACGACTCGTGGAAAATAAACATGCGGTCAAATTGCAAGCTGCTGTGAGAGGGCATTTGGTGAGGAATCATGCTGTGGGAACTTTGGAATCTCACACACCAGATCCTGATCAGCACAAAGTTGTAAATAACACTGAACGTGAGGTCAAAACGGTAATTCCATCGAATAATGTCGGGTTGGAAGAGAAAGATAACTTGGTTAACTTTGAAGAAAGTTCCAATGTAAAAACCCATGAAGAAGTGCCCATAGTAGAACCAATGGTGATACCTGTATCAGAAACCAAAACCGAACCGATACCCGAGAATCCAGTATCAGAAACCAAACCCAAACCTATACCCGAGAATCCAGTATCAGAAACCAAACCCGAACCGACACCTAAGAATCCAGTATCAGAAACCAAACCCGCACCGACACCTGAGAATCCAGTATCAGAAACCAAACCCAAACCGATTCCTGAGAATCTGGTATCAGAAACCGAACCGAGCCACACGGACCAACCAGATTCAGCGGGAAGGAAATACGCAGTTGGGTCAAGAAAAGCGAGTAACCCAGCATTTGTTGCTGCACAGTCAAGGTTTGAGGAGTTGACTTCTTCTAAGACCAACCCATTAAACTCAGCCCATTCTTCTAATCAAGATAACGAGGCTGCTTTAGGTTCAGTTTCTGGTCCACCTGCAGATATCGGTTCTTCTGACCCATTGAAACCAGATAATGAGGTAGTCTCGCGTGCAGACATTGGTTCTTCTGCTCCCGGAAAAGTAACCCTGGTGACAGATGTTGAACTGTATGGTTCACAGGTGGTTCAGCATGGTGGCTCAGAATGTGGAACCGAGTTGTCGATCACATCCACACTTGACTCGCCAGAACACTCTGAAACGGAAAACAAGAAATTCGAGGAAGCTGAAGTTGTAAATGAAGCAGCTGGTGATATGAATATCAACATTGATAACAATAACAATGACAATGACAATGACAATAACAATAATATAGATGATGTGATGCCTGTAAAAGAAGTTGACGTTGAGGTCGAGCCCGAGTCTAGCCACCGTGTTGACTTGTCTAACGAGCCTGAACCGGTTATACAACACTCTGAATCGGGATCTCCAAGGAGCCACATAACAACCCTCGAATCACAAGGAACACCTTCTAGCCAGGTCTCCACCACCACTAAGAAGACTAAAACCGATAGAAAGGCATCGGGTCAAAAACCAAAGTCATGGTCAACTAGTACGAAGTCGAGCCCTATACGTTCTAGTGTCACTTCGGGTTTAAGAAGTAGTTTGGAGGAGTTGCCTAAAGACCCAAAACCCGTGAAGCGAAGGATTTCTTCAGGATCACCAAAGCCTGATCACAGTGATAATGAACCGTCAGTCCCCAGCTACATGCAGCCAACTGAATCTGCACGCGCAAAAGCGGTTAGCTCCCCGAGGTCAAGTCCAGACGTGCATGATAAGGAAACTTATTTGAAAAAGCGACACTCGTTACCTGGTGCAGTTAACGGTAGGCAAGGTTCGCCTCGCGTGCAGAGGTCAATGTCTCAGGCGTTACAAACCACAAAAGGAAATAGCAATCAAGGTAATGTTTGGACCCGTGTTATGCTAATTATTGCTAAATAAGTTTTATAATAACGACCCAAATTGACCCTTTGTATAGTTATCCAAATTTTATTTATTTGATTTGGTATTATTGTGGTTGTAACAGAAAGGAAGTGGCAAAGATGAAGTTTAAAGGAGCAAACACCCAAGTGACAGATGGGTAAATATGTAAGAAAACTGGAGTTTCATTTCTTTGAACAGGTTACTATGGCTTTCTTTTTTTTTTCTTTTTTTTTTTAATTTTTATTTCTATTTCGCGAGATGAAATTGAGAGGTTTAAAGTCGGTTATCGGTTATTTGATAGTGCAACTGCAATGAGGGTGTGGTTATTGGTTATTGTTTTATATCAACTTCTTGAAACAATGGTTTTCTTGCTTGTGTATTTGTTTGAAACAGGGTTTGGAAATTTTTATTTTTATTTTTGATGTTTGGTTTAAACATGATATATATAATATTAATGAATTAAAATTTGTATAAACATGCTAAACATCCCTCATATGTGCATCATCATGTTAGATCTGTTTATGAACATTAGTTGTATGATATGACAATTGGAGCAGGTAAAAGTCTTAAAGATCACCTTGTAGAGAATTGTTTGATGGCATAATGTATGGATGGTATGTCCATTATATTATAATTCAAATTTAGTTCATAACACCAGGGTATCGCGTAGATGAGAAAGAGTATAACGCTCTGATTTCGAGTGTTATTTGGGATTTTATTAGGTAATAAGCTCTGTTTAACCGTATCCGCTACGAGAAATTCTAGGAGTCATCCTTACTATCAACGGATCAAGTAAAATACAGCTTGCTCTAGACCACCTTGCTTTCAAGGAGGATAAATGGAGAAAACCAGTTGAAACAGATTCAAACCTTTGTTAAAGTAACTTATATAAGTGATCCACCCCTTAAGACTGAATTTATGTTCGGGGATTTTGTAAGAACACTTTACCCATATCCGTATTTTATAATCTTTTACATTGTAAAAATCACATAAACAATTTTTTTAAAGCTATAGGTTATGACATGGTCACATGGGTTATATAATGCAAATTTGATTTTAATAATCTAAACTATTACTCATTGGTCAATAATAATCCATACTATTGATTTGGCCGGTAACAATCTCAACTTTCATATTTATTACCAACAACAATTCCAGTAACATAATTATTAAAAATTTACGTTTTCGTTCATAATAATGAATATGAAAGAAATGAAAAAACATACAAGCTAAATCGAGCCTAAAATAAGTACAAATCGAGTGTGAATGTATGATAATTATACTACTGTGACTGTTGGTAATAAAATTAAAAGTTGAAATTATTACCGGCCAAATCAATAGTGTGGATTATTATTGGCCAATGAATAATAGTTTGGATTATTAAAATCCAATTTACCATGGATAAAAATAATCTTAAAATAAATATACCAGGCTCTAAATCATTTTAAGTTTCTTGAAATGTAGCAAATATATTAGAATTTGTTTTTTCCATAGTGAAATCTATGAGATCAACTAGTATTACAAACTAGCAATATCTAATTACAGAAGTGTACCCAGCGTGTAATAATGTTGTGAAATGACAAGTAATGAGATAGGCGATAAGTTTTTAATACTAAGTCGTTGTCGTTATCTAATCTAGAAGAAAACATTGGTTTGAATGCATTAACTAAGACGATAAATAACAGTAGCAAAGAATTAATAGGAAAATACTTGCAAAGAGTAAACTCATGTTTACAACATATAAGTATATAACCAAACCTAGAAAGGATATACACTTGATTGTAATTAAAAATAGTTTATTTTTAGTGATCATCATTCTCTTATACATTTTTCCTTATATAATTTGCACAACGGTAGTTGTTTGATTAAGTAAAGAATATAATTACTCATATGATGAATTCTCCCTCACCTAAAGCGCTGATAATTTAGCTAAACAGAAACTATATATATTTAATGAAAATTAAATTAAAGTAAACATACTAAAAAGTTCAAGCACCGGGTACGATTTTTTTATTAAAAAGCTTAAAAGAAAAAGAACCTAAAAACTTGAAAGGAATAAAAAAGATATAAACTTGATAAGTTAATCAACACCCGTGTCATTCAAATACAAAGGAAAAAATCGTGCACTTGAACTAGAATCTTGAACAACTTGAAAGAGTGAAGTCGAATGCTTCATTGGAAAAAACCCGAATTCAACAAGAAAAGCTGAAACCTGAAACATTCAAGTTGGAGAATAGGCCGGGAATTCGGTGCGTGATTAACTATAAAAGTTTTTCACGGGCTTGGGATGGGTACGATATTACGTGAAACCGGTCTGATTACCCAAAACCAATCACATAACTATTCACCTGCATCGAAACCTAATATATTAAAAGTATAAAGTTTGTAGAAACATGATTAAGTATTTGATATTTAAACTAAAGTTTAAGGTAAGTTTAAGATTGAGTTTCAGGTAATGAAAAGTAAACGCACAAACCCGACGGGTATTGCATAATGGATACATGAAGGGTATGAAACATAATTTACATTGTTTTAACCAAAAAAGTCTGAGACTATAAAACTTGTCTTATTGCATCAATATGTTTGATGGTTGATGGTGCTACTATGGTAAAGTACGGGCTAGTCCGCCTTCTGTTGTTGACCAAAAAGTACTTATAGTCCCTTACAAATCACACGACTAAGTGAATTAAAATCGCATGATTGTCGCTTAGAACAACACGAGTGTCCCTACTGAAACACACGAGGGTAGTGATTGTCGTGGCAATAATACGGAGGGGAGAAGATGTTGCCTAGTTTGCTTATGTAAAATCCATGAAAAGTAATAGAGCATTACACAACTGTGTCTCAAGGGGAACACATAAACTAAGGGGTTGCACAGTTAAGCTGACACATAGAATACTATGCCTTGATGTAAACGCATAGACGTGCCTTCAAAGGGGATTACACGACTATGTTGGCACGCAATCAATTATGTCCCAAGCGAAACAGTTAGACGTGTCTTCTAAGGGATGTAACATGGCTGTCATAGCCGTGTGTTTTCATTCAAACATAACTTCCTTTATTAGAAATCTTTGGAGCACGAAAGCATTAAAATTAAACATTTTTAGCCCAAAAAACATAAAAAATGGAGCGTGTGATAACCATGCAACTTACAACACTGACCCAATACAATGAAGGAAACAAAAACAATCATACGATTAATAACTATATTATGTACCACAAACAGAATAACATATAATGTACCACAAATAGAATAAAAATACAAGTGTCTATATGTTTCTTGTAGTTGTCTATGGATAGAATTCTATCTGTTCTCCTTCCACTGGTTCTATTTCAGAAGTGTTGGTCAACATGTGAGTTTCCATAATAAAACTATCTAGTCCTTGATGACTTTGTAGATAAAAGGAACAAGGTTGGTGCAAGATAAAGCCTCTAGAAGCACTTAAATTTGAAGATTTTAGAGGTGTTTGGTTCACGGAATTTGTTTGAATTAGAATTGGAATTGGAATTTAAATTGGAATTAGAAGGAATTGTATTTAAAATTCAATATTTTTCAAATGATTTGAAATCCAAGAGAATTGGAATCTATAAAAAGGAGTTCAAATTCCAAATGTATTTCCAGTGACAAAACACTTATAAAGTAATTGAAATTCATCACCCATTGCAAACCGTCAACACCTCAATAACCACCGATCATCGCCGCTACATACCACTGAGCGCTGTCGCCGTCACTGCCGACTATCGACCGCGACCACCAACCGCGTTCGTTGTCGAATACCGACCATACCCCACCGCCGCCGCCCAGAACTGACAGTCACCGTCGAGCGCGTCTAAAATCGACGTGGTTCAACGATGACGGTCGGTAGACGCCCGCGGGTGCGGTCGGTGGAGACGGGCGTTTGTATGCAGGGGTGCGGTTAGCAGCAACCTGTCAATTGTCGACAACGATTACGGTATGATTGATTGTCGGCGGGTTTGAGTTGACGGGGGGATGGGCGACAAACGAGCAGTGAGTGGGGCGTCAAATGAATTGTTTTTGGTGATCGACAGAAATCAGATGCCAACTGCGCGCACAGTGGGTGGTGGTCAAGGGCGGTGGCGGTCGACAGTCGGAATCGCGCAACAGTCGGGCGGTGGCGCTTGGGGCCGACGGCCGGCGATCTGGGTCGAAAGCGATCATGGCGTCGGCGTTAGGGTTGGAGGAAGGCGGCGCCGGGCAGCGACGAGCGGGGTCGGCGGCGGTCGAGGGGGAGTCGATGGCGGAGGTTGGCAGTCGGTGACGGTGGGGTCGACAGCGATCGGCGATCAGCGGTGATAGGGGTCAGCGGTGGCGGTCGGTCGTCAGCAGCCGGCGATCGAGCGTCAGCTGTCGGCGATCAGGGTCGGTAGCAGTCGGCGGTGGTCGTCGGTAGTGTCGATGGCTGTGAGCGGAGCTGGTGGAGGAGGCGGTGGAATTTGAAATCCTTTAAATTGTGGAAGGATTTTGAAATACTTCATTTGAAAAAAATTGAAGGAATTAATTACAATTACAATTACAATTTCAATTCCTTTCGTAACCAAACACGCTACTAACGGAATTCAAATTCCAATTCCAATAAATTCCTACCAACCAAACACAGTGACCTATAGAATTTTATAAAATTCCATAAATTCCTGCATACCAAACGTCCCCTTAGGTTTAAATCTCACATTCGTTCAGGAAGAAAAAAGAAAAAATTGTACCATTGCCATTCAAAAAAGGTTGGCCAACACCAATCAAAACACGAACAACAAAATTTAAAGATGTATATTGACCCAAAAAGGTCATGATGCATAAACCAGCCAACATATGTATCAAGAAAAATTTTTAAAATAAAAAAAGGCGAAATGATGACATCACTAGCAGGATGTAGCAGATGAGCATAGCACACATCTTAGATTTAGCATTAAAATGCACCCTTGAGAGACATTTACACCAACTCAACTCAAAATTGGATGAATTATGTACCAGTTATCTCCCTATCCATTTTCATTCTTTTTGCACTTTGTGCTTCTTGCAGGCTATTAACTCGTTGCGACGAAGAATCATGCTGAAAAACACAATTCGCACCATGTCGACATCCCCTTGTGCTATTAAAATAAATACACGGCTTCATTATTTTTGCTTTCATATCGCGTGTTTTCTGGTTATTATTATTATTATTGGCGACTTCTGGTTTTTCTCCCCCGTGCTGCTGAATCAGACTCTTGTAATAATTTATATCCTTCTTAGTTGGTGGATTTACCTCTGGCAGCGGTGGTGGAGGTGGCTGCAGACTAGAAACAGGAACCGGAGCCGGAACAGGAACAGGAACTGGTACATGAGCAGGAACTGGTACATGAGCAGGAACGGTTACATGAGCAGGAACAGGTCCCACCCTGCTTGGTGGTGGATAATGAGTGCCACTGGAAGATGGCGTTGAAAACGGGAGGTGGGTTGGTCGGGTGTGAACTGGTACTGGTGGGTCGGCTAAAGATACGGCTGGCGGTGATGTGGCGGCCACAGGTGGTGGTTGAGAAATTTGTTGACTGGATGTAGATGGTCCATGGTTTGAGACTAGTTTCTCGATTAAACTTGGGTTGCTGAGAATTTTAATGAGCAGGTTTGAATCGATTAGGTTTCCTTGAGTGGTGTTTGACATAGCTGCATTTAGGGCAGAATAGGCGGCTGTTACCACATCCGGTTCGACGCCAGGGACCATCGCAGGTGGCGGCATCCCATTGGTGGTTGTAACAGGTGTTATAGATGATGATGACGTGTCAGGTGCCATGTCTTCACCTTCGATGGGAGTGATGGGGATAACAGGAGTATGCTGATCATTGTAATATGATTCGTCTATCCCCATTGTTGAGGCAGGGCTGAAAAAAAAATAAATAAGTTTGTTATAAACTGGGAATTATTTAAAGAATTTAAATATATAAACAGAAGAAACATAAAAACCAACTTTGGAGGGACAGCAGACGGTCGAGGATAAATTGCTTCCAGCACTCTCATCTCTCGTTGAGCTTCAGTCTCCACTTCTTTGCTTTCTTCTCCTGCAGCCACTTGCCATGCGGGATCCAAAATGAACTGTGAAATTTAATCATATGAGATGAAATAATATTAGAACAACCAAACATGCTCAATGAAATCTCACTCATGGTGGGGTCTGGGGGTGAGATGAGGACAATCCTTACATCTATCCCATAGGACAGAAGAGAAGCCCCCGGCTCAAAAAACCTCATTTCTCTATTTTCTTAAAAAAGAAAGAAAGAAAGAAAGTAGAAAAAACATATACGAAAAACAAGTACCATAGCATAATTCAATAGTAGCAGCAGATAAAAGAGCAGAAAGTTTGTAAAAAATCCTAAACCTACATTAGCTAAGGCTAAAAACCCTTAAGATAAAGGGCTCGCCTAATACTTGCACACCTGAACTAAGGCGCTCCTAAGCCTGAAAGCCAACCTGGCAAGTATCAAACACCGAAGTTAGGACTAAAGGCCTAAGTGCAGTACTAGCCAAGTAATAAATCCCAGAATAGAACACATATGCACGCTAACCTAAATATTTCTATCTTTTATCAAACGTCACCAAGAACTCCAACCATCAATGATCCTCCCATGTCAGTTTTGGTCGCCTCTGCTCGTCTTCCTTACCTTTGTGAGAGTTTCCACACTCCTTATAGGTGTTCGTCATTTGTCTCCTTCGACATTCCCAAACCACCTCATCTCCTCCCTTATATTATCTCATCCAAAATGTGAGCTACCCCCGATCTTTTCCTAAAAACTTCATTTCTTACCATGGTCAAACCTTGTGTGCCCTCACATCCACCTTGACATCTTCAGCATCTTCATCTCTGCATCTTCTTGATTGGCCAACTTTTGGTTCATATAATATAGTCGGTCGAATTGTAACCATATAGTACTCCCTCTTACTTACTATGGGAACCTCTTGCACAAGCCTATGACTGCTCTCCACTTGCACCAACCTGTCTGACCCGATGAGCTATATCACTTTAATGTCCCTGTAACGATACTAAATACTTGAACGTTCTTAGAAAACTGGAAGTTTTTTGCACCCTGGGTGCACTCTAAATCATGTGACCACCTTCTAAATGCTTCAGTTTAAGAATTGTACACAAATTATTATCTTAAATTTCAATGTGATTAGATATCGATGTATAAAAATACGCTCTAAGATATAAATGGTTTTTAAGATAACTATTCAACTCATAAGTTGTAATATTAGTTTGCATTTAAAATGTCTCTGGTTAGACTATAATTCTGTCAATATGAACAGTTATCAAACAATCATATTTCATTGACACTTGATCATACAAGTTAATACAATAACTTTTGGTCATCTGGTAATGACTGTCCATTCTAAATATTTCACTTTTGTTGAAAAAACATATATGCAGAATTCAAATATCACTTCTATTCAAGAACAAAGCTACTTTGTCAATATATCTTATACTACATTTATTTATAGGGAACCTCAAAAAGTTTAGTGGTAGGCCAATTGCACACTATATGAGAAGTAAAATAGAACAAGAAAAATGTAAATTATTGCAAACTTTCACATTCTACTAATGCACTTGAAAATGAGAACTTTTGTCATCTCAGATAGAACACTTCAGACAAATATTTAGGATTTTCTATACATGGATACAAGTACACAACCAATACAAAACTTAAATTCAAATCTAAGTTACATTATGGTATAATATTATATATAACTTTAAATTTGTCTTATTTCCTTACTCCATTGGTTGTGGATTATTCAGCATTTAGAATCAAGAAGAGGATTCAAAATAATACAACAAAATAACTTACTCTGGATGGACATTTCCATTGGATGACGGGTATTTGAGACAATTTGTTATGCACTAAGTTTGCATGCTGAATTCCTTCAAAACCAGGTGGCAAATTGTCATCAGAACTTGTTCCCCCTGAATGCCATGACCAGGAGTCCTTTGCTTGGAGATGATCTTGGCCGCCCAAACCTACTTGCGAAGGTGGTTCATCTGCTAAAAATAGCTTTACCTATTATTAAACATTAGTGTTAGTTGATTATAAAGTTTTGTCTTCATTACCCTTGCCGACAAAGACAACACATGAAAAAAATCATCACTGTACAACCCGAAATTTTAAATCATAAGACCATCCTAGGAGCGTTTTATCTTTATACAAACATTAATGTACATAAAACAGCTTTTCCCACTTAAAAAAAATTATCACAAAGAGTTTCATATAATCTTGCTAGACTTCTGCAACGTTCAGATTAGATCCTCTCCCCTTAGAATTTGTGCTTTGAGACTGGTAATCTTATTGTCCTGACTTGAAGTAACAATATGCAGCATCTAATCATCTAATTATGCACTATGCAGGGGTCAAAAAACTAGTATGGGATAATGAGTTCAATATAACTGTGACAGCTAATTATCAAATGTACTTTATCCCCTCTTTAAACCTAATTTGAGTTTTATTTCCATTTATTATCCGTGGGCTTTTTCCACAAAAACGTTCTTTTTGGCCATTTTATTAATTAGTTTATTATATAAAAAACTTTCCAAACACTCAAACATGATTAGCAAATTTCCACACCTTCAAACAACAAAAGCACATCCAAACACCATTTGATTACTGATTTTGATTAATCATAGGACTTTGAGAAAGAGGCAAAGTTGAGCAAACTGCCTTCACTCTTTAAAGAATATAAAATGACTGGTGGTAAATATAGAAGTACATGTTAGCAAACGTCAAAACAGAGCAACCTTCCCCCAAGTATTCTCTATGTTCATGTTAGCATCTGATTCCACGTTTTGATCTAGAGATTTCCCTGCTCCAATATGAAGCAAAAACCCGCTTAAACATTAGTCACTTTTCACAAGTTTTCTGATATGACCCTACTGGGTCAAACTGGGTCGTGGCAAACCCAGTCAACTTGGGAGGGCGAGAAAAAGGGGGCAGGTCCAGGAGGTGTGGGTTGATCGAATTATTCAGGGAATGTGTGTAGGACTTGGTGGGCAGTTAGTAGCAGGCTATCTTCTATACATTTGTTTTTTGTTGTTCTGGTTAGTTTAGTGTGGAGTATTTTGGACTTTACTAGTTTGTAATCAGGAGACTGGTCCATCTCGAAGAGGACTCTATTGTTCTTGATCTTGTTTAATTTCAATCAAGCCGACTAGAATCATTTTCTAAAGATGAATTTTAAATTGCTTCCTCCATTATTAAGCTGTGAATTAACAAAAATCATGTAAGCTTTCTTCTTCCCATGAAACCAGAGCAAAGTCCTATATCCTAGGTTCTTATGACATCTCCAAGCAATACATGATAAATGAACCACTTTTACTCAATACGAGCTCCATTTAGAAGTTACTATTAGCACGACTAATCTAGTTATTTCACAAATGCTTCAAGAAAGATCTTCAATCAACCAAGTGAAAATGAGTAATAACATATGCCAATATAGACAGATATAAATAAACATGTAAACATCTATTCATTAATTCAACAGAATTCACGTAAAAAAGCATGATACATAAACTTCAAAAAATCAAAATCATCCTTTGCCTCTTTTAACAGTTAACACTAACAAGACCTACAAAGTAAGAAGCTTTAACTATTATCCAACAAAATGTTCAGTCAAAAGCATCATCAGTACCACAAAAAACAACATAAACATTCCTAGCAGCAAATGAATTCACCCACAGACAATGCCAGTACTCCAATTCAGAAATCATTTAACCCATTGCCCAACAATTACATATCAAGAAACATTACAACCTCGCATAGTCACATCCCACTAAGCAATAACAAAACCACAATTAAATTTGGTTTCAACCATAGTATTTTAAATAGAAAATCAATCCTTATAGATTCTGTTCGACATTCAACACCAACATTATCATTTCATTTCATTTCAGTATCATTAACTTTTAACCAACACAAGTAGAGTTCATATCAATGTTCAAGTTCAACAGCCAAAATGCAGCTCTATTACGAAATGCAGAAGTAACTCATAGTCCCACAAATCTCCCAACTTGTCACTCAGGCACAATCAGCTACTACCGATACAAATCAACCAAAACCACAACTTCGTGCATATTACATATACCTGACAAAGATTTAAATCCGACGCCCAAGACACCCTCTTTGATTTCTGCAACCCTCGCATATTCACAACCCAAATACAACAAATTCAATCCCACCAAAACCGACGTCGTTTATCACCGGAATCGGAACCAATAGAAAACCCTAAAATTAACTTAGGTTATTCTTCGTCTAAAACCCTAACTTGTTCACGAAGGTTCTATAGTAATGACGGAGAGTTTTGTCCGGTGATCGGAGTTGAGGATTTGGGGATCGGTGGTGACGGTGGTTGAACGGTGGCTATGGGCAGTGATTAGGGCATGAGATTGAGGGGGGTTGTAATTCCGATGAATACGATATTAAAGGTATTGGAGATCGAGAGACAGATGGTGATGACCAGAGGAAAATCTAGATTCAATTGTATTGTTATTATTATTGTGTCATCCCTTTGCTAACACTCCATTCTATATTTAGTCCCTTGTAATATTATTTTTAGTTTGTTTATAAAAAATTTATTTTGTTTGTAGAAGAACATAATTATAAAATAACTGAGTAAATTACACGGCTAGTTATGAGGTTTGCACATAATATAAATTCAGTTACTATTTTCAAGAAATTACAGATGATAGCCTGAATTTTCCATGATATATACACCGGTAATCCCCGACGCTAACAGAAGTTAGGTTTTTATGTTATATAAATTACCAATATATCCTTAAATGTAAAAGTTAATAATTTCTAAATAAAACCTAACTTGCCCCCAAACCCCACCCACCTCACCTTACCTTCTCCCTCCATATTCTTATACCATCTTCATCTTCATGACTGCCACCCTTTCACCATCATGTGAGAAATCAAACACCACCACCAACACTCCATCTAAGTCTCTCTTTCTCTCTATCTCTCTCCCCCCCCCCCTCTCTCTTCTGTGAGAACTGGTCATAAACGCCACCCTTCAAACTAGGTATGTGATCCACTATGAACTAGATCTTACTTTTTTAAAATCCGATTGGTGGTTTGAACAGGTTGTCATCGTGTATAGTGGTAAGGGTGGTTGTCTGATTGTGTAGTGATGGGTTGAAGGTGCAAGCAGCAACGGTGGTGGTGGGTTAAGGATAAAGGCGGCAGGGGTGGTGGTGGGTTAAGGATAAAGGCGACAACGAGGTTGGCGGGTTAAGGATAGAGCCGACAACGGTGGTGGTGGGATAAGGATAGAGGCAGCAACTATGGTGGTGGGTTGAGCGTGGAAGCGGTGACGATGATAGTTGTTTAGGATGGAGGCAGCAGTGACGATGGTGGTGGTTGAGGATAGAGGCAGCGGTGGTAAGTGTTGAATGTGAAAAAATATAATGTAAACCGTTGGCCTTGTCACATTTCAATAGAATAGTTAAATAGATAAAGGCGCCACAAACCCTAAAAAACATGTGGTCCAAGTTAAGACACCAAGGTAGTGTTTGTTTTTCACAAAAAGCTCTTCCCCACCTCTTCATCTGCGCGCACGCAGACGTGGGAATTTAACCTAATTCCCTAAGCATATAAAATACATGAGAGGACTCATGTGTAAAGGTACTTAGTTATAGTCTAGGTCATTCCATTTCTAATAACCTAATTCCCTATAACCATGGCTCTGATACCAATCTGTCACACCCCGACCGACGGCGGAATCATCGGAGCGGACGAGGGAATGATTGATTGTTCATAACACATGGTTGTCTATTTGTGGAGATAATGTTAAAATCAGATTACAGGATAACATGAATTTAACAGATACAAAAATAACAGTTAAAGTCACAAATAGTAATTGTCTTTTGTTTTGACTAAGTCCGGGTCTTATATGAGCATGTAGAAGTCCACTAACTTGCTTAACCTGAAATCATGTGAGAAAATGAAGTCAGCTAACGAATTAGCTGGTGAGTAATCACAGTTTTGAGTATACATATAGATTGATTGATTGATTGAGAATAATCCAATTCATAAGGTAATATTAAGACTTATGTTGCAATAGTAAAGCATATAGATAAACCGACACAATATAAACCCCTTGACTTGATACTTGCATATAATAGACTTGCACACAAACACCATAGATTGACTACTTGTCTCTGGCACAATCACCACTCGTAGGCCATATGGGGTGGGTTTGTATAATCACCACTCGTAAGCCATGTGGGGTGGATTATCCCAACCAGTAGATCTACCATTGATACCAGGATTGATTGATTGAATTAGGGTTTTACTGTCGTCCAGTTTACCATAGTATGTTCACATAATTGCAAGTAATAACATAACCTGTCTTGAATTGAATTTAGAATGAAATAACAATAGAATATCGTGATTGAATATATTGTATCACATGATTTCCCCCAAATAGGAAATGATATAAAAAGGGGATATGAATACTCACTTGATTGATGAGATTAGAATCTGGATGTGATAGATTAAACACCAACGATTTCCTTACGATTAACCTAAGGAACGGTGTCTCGAATTAGAATAATAGTATTTGAGAATTTGGGAATGTGTTAGGGTTTCCATTTGGTTTTGAATGGTAGTTTAAATTAAATAATTTATTTAGTTAAAAATGTTTGAAATAAGTAAAATGAATTTATTGGAAATGATTATGTTTAGAATTTTAAAATAAACGTATCAATACGCGTAACCATTTGTTTTATTGTGAAAGTGTGGAAAAATAAACAAATAATTAATTTTATTAATTAATTATATCAATTAATTAAAGCATTTAATTATTTAAATGGCTAAAAGAAATAAAAATGTTTTTGGAATGATTTAGGTATAAAACTTTTACATTTAATCATGATTTAAACAATAATAAATATTATTTGAATAAATTAAAAGTAGTACCGTGTCGAATAATAATTTAATAAATTAAATTATTATTAAAAGTTCACTTTTGTTTAAATAATTTTGTATTATTTGTAGTTTTATTTATTTAAAACATTTAATAAAAATAGATAAAGTGTTAAAATAAATTTCAGAAAAATAATTTTAGTTGTTTAAAAATTTTAATGTTTGTAAAAACATTTTTATAATTTTGACAAATTTTTCCGGAATTTTTTAGAGCTTAAAAAGGCTAAAAAAATGTTTGAGGTGGCCGGGTTTCGAACCCGCGACCTCAGGAATGGGAAAGAGCGCAGGAACCAGTGAACCAGAGGGCCTAAGCCGCGAGAGTTAATGGGTTCTAATTGTTTTATACACAGTCTGCATCAACCCTCTCTTCCCGAATGAGCCCTAGATCGATCGAAGCCCCAATTGAACCCAAATTTGATTTCGATTGCAACTGAAATCATGGGGCTTTTATCCCATCAAAAACCGAGTGTGTGGGTGTGTGTAATTAATCGTATAATGATCATATCGAGTCTTACCCAGTGAAGAGCAGGTCGCGACGAAGGTATCAATCGTTTGATGCTCAAATGGACATTATAATCAAATTAAACTGATGGGAAGATTCGTATGATAATCTAGACCAATAGGCTTATCCATTTCGATTAACATCGATCGAAGGTGGGTTGAAATTCAAGTTGCAGGTCCGCGGCCGTGAGTTTGTTTCAATGGATTGTTTTTGTTTATTTATGATGAAATTGAATTCGTTTGATAAGTTATATGCGATTAATAGTTTGTTAATGCGGGTTACTTTTGATTTTAAAAGACCGTAGTGCGATCTATTGAGGTGTAAAGTTCCGAAAATGGAAGAGGGAATCGGGGAACACAGCGACGGGGAATGGGGGTGGGGTTGGGCTGTTTTGCCAAATTACAGAATCAGTCCCTGTGGTTTATGTTTCTTTTATTTTATGTTAAAAGTTTAGTAATTAAGTTTTAAAAATAACATTAGGCCCCTTTATACTTATAGTTTGACTTTTAAGTCTTACAATTTATTATTATTATTATTATTATTATTATTATTATTATTATTATTATTATTATTATATTATTATTATTATTATTATTATTATTATTATTGTTATTATTACCAATATTATTATTATTAAAATTTTTGAATTAACATCAACGTATTGTTTACAAAATAAAATTTTATTTACCGGGAATACATGATGTTACAGGAAGAGATTTAATAGCGCAGACTGTTTGATTTTCGGAAGACATTTCATTTAAAAATGTCTTCCTGAGGTCTTCATGGGGCAGACATGGACTAGTGTCTTTAGGCGGGAAGACATTTATCAAACCTCTTCTCTCTTCACAAAAACCTTTTTGAGCCCTAATCACAAAACACAAAACACAACCAGCCACCATCCTCATCCTCCTCTCCTCTCTCCACGAGACCTTCCTCCTACCGGCGCCCTCCAGTTGCCGCCGCCTCGCTCCAGTCGCTCCTTCCTACCGCGGCTCCTCCACGTCGGCCCCCTCCAGCCGGGCCTCCTCCAGGCCGCAGCCCCGCTCCTCGCGTCCTCCAGCCGTCGACGCCTCCCTCCAGCCCCCTCCTGTCACGGATCCTCCAGGCCGGCCCCCTCCAGCCGTCTCCTCCAGGCCGCCGCCCCTCCTTCAGGCCGCCACCTCTCCTCCAGCCACCTCCCTTTGATTTCACCCTTCAACCTTTGATGTTTGGAGATTTGGGGAGTTTTTGGATTTGCATTTTGGAGTTGATTGAGTGATTTGTTTTTTTAGTATTTGGATTAAAGGTCTGAATGATTGGATAAACATTTGTATGCTTCTAATTATGTTAATTTTTAAGGATTAAATCATCAGTTTCATACGTGGTGCGACAAAATGATTGTTCACAAAGGAAGTCTTTAATCTTTTTCAACAAAAGTGTTCTATTTTGGTAACTTTATCAATTAATATCATTTATAAATAGATTTCCCCAACACTAAAAACACTTGATGACTACAAGTTCACACAAATGTTTAATTACAAACAGTCTTCTGCTGCAGATGTCAAAAAAACAAATAATCTTTTTCTTGCAGACTACAGACGTTTGGTCCACCTCTTCTGCTGCAGATGTCTGCAGATGTGGTCCGCAGACTGCAGACGTTTTCCTGCAAAAAAAAAACAAACAGCACCCAAGTCTAGTTTAATTTATGTCACCTCTATCTGTATGCTTTTTCCTTCGCTATTACGTTAAAAAGTAAGTCACTACAATATCATCAAGTCAACGTAAATTACGCTAACACTGGCATAAAATATGCCGACTTCAGCATTTTTCCTCTTCATTTCTAATATTTCTAGACCTCCTTACTTCTTGAATGTTTGCTTTCTAGTATTCCAACCTGATTCTTTATTATTATATCATACCCCCGCTGAGAGCGGAAACATGAGATGTAAAGAGACGGGATCGTCATAACACATTGTTAACAATAGAGATGCAATATATGTAATTGATGATAAAGCGTGTCATGACGACACCCAACACAAAGGAGAATTGTGTCGTGTTTAGTCAGTATTCACGACAACATAGCCATAAGCATAAACTTGTAATTGATTCACATAACTAAAATATTAACATTGTAATGTAATTCCCACACCCCAGGAACAAGTATCAAAAGTATGAAGATTGTTTAATAGACTACAACAATGATTCAAAATGAATGTTTGTCATGTATGTTTAGTCTCAAAAATGCATCCTAGGGTCTCTACTAAGACAGCACACCTAGATCTTCAGTTTTCATTGTCACCTGAAAGATATGCTCAAAATGGTCAACAAAATTGTTGGTGAGCTCGCAGGTTTAAATGGAAAAATAAGTAATTGATGCTGTATAGTAATTGTTGCGGAATACCGTGCATACAGTTATAAGTAAGCAAAATCACATAACCATGACCTTTACAACCAAACCTAATGACGTACACATAGCAACTTGTCAGAATATATTCACCCAAGGCCCGTTCCTGGCTAATGATGGTACTAACCGGTAAACCATCTGACAAGGGTAGGGGTGTCAACCCAGTAGTACTACCAATACCTATCCGTCGGTTCCAACACCGGAATTAAATGGTTGTAAAGAAAGTAGCACACAGCGACTCATGTATGTATCAGATAAGTACTCACAACACAGTATCACGTTGATTCCAAGTATGTAAATTGTATGTAAAGTGTACAGCATAAGAAAGTTGGTGAGCATACTTTTCCCCATATTGTAAATGATTAAAATATTATATAAGCATAAAAAGGGGCCACGAAACTCACTTGTTAAGTGGTAAGTATGAATGATCAAAGTTTCCAAACGTTGTATGTAGTAAACGGTCAAACACCTATTGACAGTTATTGCTAAGCATTAATGATACATACAGAGTAAGTAATAACGTTCGGTCGGTTCGGGTTGCATTGGTTCGGTCGCGTGTAACGCACACAAGCAGACATACATGTTAGATTTTATGTAGATCCAAGTACTAGAAATCGTTGCCATTGCCGATGAAGTTTGTGTAAAAGTTTCATTGTTATCAGAGAGATATTTAGTAGTTATTAGTGGGTAAAAATCGGTTATTGATAATTGTAAAATGTTATGTTGATTTGATTTGGAATAACATTAATAAGTTTGATAGTGTCAACTTTTAAAGATTGTCATTAGCAACGGTACCCGTGTCGATGTCACCTTAACATCACACGACAAACACACACCACACACAAGATGAAACTCACACACAACAACAACTCCAATCGCACGCCAGGACCAGACGCACGACTCAGCACTCCATCCGCACGAATCAGCCTTCATTCGTACGAATCAGTTACATTCGTACGAATGGACCTCCATTCGTGCGATTCGGCCTTCAGTCGTACCACACAACCCTCAGTCGCACGACTCAACATCCATGCGTACGAATCAACCTTCATTCACACGAATCAGCTTCATTCGTACGACTGAACCTTCATTCGTACGACTGAACGTTCATTCGTACGACTCAACGTTCAGTCATGCGACACACGCACAATCGCACACATTCATCCGCATAGACTTAATCGCACGACACACACAGTCGCCTGACTCAATCGCACGACACACACACAATCGCATGACTCAGTCGCGCGATAGACACAGTCGCACGACACGCCCAGTCGCACGGCTCAGTCGCACGGCAGACCCAGTCGCCTAAACAGCAGAATCGTGACTGCAGATGTGCAGAGCAGCCTTCGGCTGCTCCGTGCACGAGATTTACACCTCAAGGACTTCCAGAAACACATTTCAAACATGTATAAACAAGAAGAACACGCAGAAAGGCAATACACGCACCCACGCGACCTCATGTGCCCGGGTTGGCCTCGAGCACCCGAAACCCTAAAAACGCAGAAGTAAGCAACCAAGAAAAGGGACGACCAAGGTCGTCTACCTGCAAGAAAGGAGTAGTCTCAGCTGTAGCCGAGGTTGTGCCGGTGAAAACGCGAAGAAACGGGGTGGTTCGGTGCAAGGAGGGGGAGAAATGGAAGAAGAAAAGATGAAGAAGAAGGTGGGGAAATGGAGGCTAGGGCTGGAATATGGGTATTTATACCCAGCCTTAGTTTGTCAAAATGTCACCTTTGGTCCCTGCACTTAGCCCCCGAGTTCCCAAATTTTGCTTCGGTTGAAAACGACTTAACTCGGCTAGTTATATTAATGATAAAAAGGGAATTAATGATATTTGTAACCTAAAGATGGTTTTATTAATGTCAATAATAATATATATAAATGGTATATTTTAATGATAAGGATAATGACAATTGTAACGGTTTCAAGGTTAGAGACGCTAACCATGAGAACACAAGTGTAAAAATGATAAGCAAGTATAATACCCACACAAATAGTTTATAAAGGTGAGGAATGAACTTTCTAAGAAAAGTTAAAGGAAACACGTTAATGACGGACCTTTTGGTGACGGAAGTCACATATTAGCCTGAAATTAGTAAGTAATTATAAAATAATTTTATCATGAATTAAACTATCAAAACTTATAAATAACTATTATAAGTACATGAAAACACCAAAGCATTTATATCTCTTGTGATCATACTTTAACTTGAGGATAAGCATTTGTAAGATGTGAACGAGTAAGGTTTGTTTGACTGCATCTGAATCAGACTCTTAATAGTTTAGATATCTGAATGATTCAGCACTTAATGTTTTAGACTGTTTGTTTTGCGAGTAAATGTCTGAGTGGTTCAGGCATTTGCCTCTGAATAGTTAATTATTATACTAATGCTGAATGGTTAATAGGTCTAACGTTGAATGGTTGAGACCTATTATCAGAATTGGTCAGACGATTGTCTTTAAATAGTTAAACGATATATTAGTTCTTAATGGTTCAGACCTCTTAATAGTTAATCACTTAATGGTTCAGACCTGTTATTAGTTCAGCTCTTAATATTCAAAAATTGTCAAACAGCCCCTAAGAAAAAGAGATTAGTGAGAGCATGGAAGATGGTCTGGCCTAATTTCCTAGAAGAGGCAAATTCGCTATTGGATTGGAGTATTGTGCCATGTGGCACCCCTGAAGTTGTAGAACACACCATGAGTCGGGACATGTTATTGGCTTAAAGCTTCTTCTAGATCGTGTGTGGTGCATAGTGTTACCTTGTTAGATGTCTCAGTACAAAATACTAGTACGAGATCACGTTATGCATGCAACACTATCTACGTGCATGTGTCTCTTCTTGCACACTCTGAAGCATGTGCATCAAAGAAGAATACTAATCCCATAAATACAAAGTCTTTTTTCCTATAAAACATAAAAACCACAAAGTGGATATTGATTATGGGATATTGACAAAGGTAATCAATGTCCGAGGTCAAAGGATGCAGATTTCATGCATGAAAGGCGTAGCATTCCGTTTTTAAACTTATTTAATAAAATAATTAGTGAAATCACTAAATAAGTAGCAGCTTGGATAATGAGTGATAGTGTATTATAATGTCATGCTATTAAGTAAATTTTAGAGAAATGTGATTTATGACATAAACCCTATGGTTCATTCTTGTGGTAATAATAAATTTTAGCTAAGGCACAGTTTGAAACATATTAACAGTAGGGGTTGTTTCTGCCATTTTTAAAACCTCAATATTTTTTTGGGAAGGCTTTTGAAACCTCAATTAAAAGTGGTCAAATACTCAAATATAAGGGGTTCCACCTTGTTGATCAAGATAAAAAGTTCAAGTGTGTGCGCGTGTGCGTTTTGAAATCGTTTTCATGGTGATGAATTTAGATAAAGTTGTTTAAATGTGTTGTTTCAATACGCGAATCCATCAATGTCGTATATTAGGTGTTGCATGTATATGTGAATGATAGAGTTATGTATGTATGCATGTATGTATTGGGCCAAAGGGGTGAAAGGGGTGGAGTCGGTTGGGCTGGAAGGGAATGGAGATGGTGGGTTTTGGAGTGGGGTGTTGGGCTCAGTTGATGGCGGATCATAATGAGGGTCACAGAAAGGAAGGCATGAGGTGGTTTGGGTGGGTGTTGATGTGGTGGGAGTGGGTATTTGTTCCTCAAAATTGGTGATAGGCAGATTTGTGATATTAGTGGTGGTGGAGTTGTGTTGAAAAGGTAGAGTGTCTTCATCAAATTTGGCATGTCGAGTTGTGTAGACACGGCCCGATGATGGTTCAAGGCATCGAAAGCCTTTGTACTTAGGACTATAACCAATGAATATGCAAGGAGCACTTCTTGGTTCGAGTTTATTTTTTGTAGTCTCTAAGGTATGGGAAGACTCGACAACCAAAAATGCGCATGTTTGAGTAAGTGGGTGGTGGGTTGAACAAGACTTCAAATGGGGACTTGTTGTCTAGAAGTTTTGTGGGGAGGCGATTGATTATGTAAGTGGCGGAGGTGAAAGCATCAAACCAAAAATAGGTAGGACATTGGCATTAAACATCATGGCAAGACCGGTTTCGGTGATGTGACGGTGCTTGCGTTCGGCCCTACCATTTTGTTCGGGTGTGTGAGGGCATGACAATCTATGATGTATGCCTTGTTGTTGAAAGAAATTTTGAACATGGTGATTTGTAAATTCGGTGCCACCATCACTTTGAAAAACTTTAACATTTGTTGAAAATTGATTTTGAACAAAGGTTAAGAAGGTTTTGAGAACGGCAAAAAATTCGGATTTGCTTTCAAAGGGTAGAACCAAGTGAAACGTGAACAGTCATCGATAAAAAAACATAATACCGATAACCATCCGTGGAGGGCACAGGTGCGGGTCCCCATAGGTCACAATGAATTAAGTCTAGAACGTGTTGTGCTCGCTTTGGATTTTCAATAAATGGTAGGTGTTTTGCCTTTGATAATTCACAAGATTCACATAAGCCCGGTTTGGGTAATATAGATGTAACAAAAACACGACCAAGTTTATTCAAAGTAGAAATTGTATCAAAGGAGACATGTCCAAATCGACTATGCCATTTATTGAAAGATGCACGCAAATGGGATGCGGAAAGCGCAGCAATGAGAGACTTGTGACCTTGGGTGAGAACATAGAGACCATTTTCACACGTGCCTTTAGCTAGAACCTCCGCTGTTTTTCGGTCCTGGATTTGGAAAAAATCATTAGAAAATAAAACATCAACCGGAGAATCATTTGTTAACCTACTAATTGAGAGTAGATTTTTTGTTAAATTGGGAACTACTAAGACATTGTTTAAATTAATGGAGTTATTAACTTAGTGTTCCCAATATGAGTAACGGGAGATGATTTTCCATTCCAAAAGTAACACGAAGGTCACCATTTTGAGTTTTTGCGTTAATTAGATTATGATTAGAAGGCAACATATGTGTTGTAGCACCTGAATCAGCAGTCCAATCAGGAGAGTCGGATGCTATATTGCATTGGGCATGAAAAGCCTCGGCAAGATTAGCATCAAGAGAAGCCGATTTTTGAGCAAAAGTTGCGAGTTTAGGACAAGTACTCGCATAATGTCCGAGTTCGTGACAAAGTTGGCAATGGGGTGGACGTTTGGTGTAGGACGAGTTTTTGTTTCTTGAGGAGAAGTTTCGCCCTCTGCACGAGAAGAAGAAGAAGATCGATTATGAGAGTTTTTGTTTGGGTGGGCATAGAAGGCAGCAGTGGGTGTTTGTGAGCCATGTAATTGTTGGACAAACATTTCTTGATTCTCGGCGTTTGCCAAGAGATCACGAAAGGAAGGGGCTGGACGAATGGTTCGTTGTGAGGTTTAAAAAATTTTCAAAGGAGGGGCCGAGGCCACAGAGAAACCAATGACGTTTGTCTTCGTCACTGATAGGGTGTCCAATGGCCGAAAGCTGGTCAGCAATGGCTTTAAACTTTTTGCCGAATTCAGCAACTGTTGAAGTGCCTTTTTGTAAGGTCCGAAGAGAATCTTTGAGATTGTGGATGCGTTCTATAGAGGAGTGACTATAGGCATCCGATAGAGCTTTCCAAACAGCCTTAGCCGTCGTATGGCCTATCGTTTCTGACATGGATTCTTCGGTCAGGGTAGAGTTGATGAGGAGAAGGACTTTTTGGTCTGCAAGCTGCCATGAAATGAACTCAGGATTGGAGACTGTTTTGTTGTCCGAAACTATGGTTTCGGGTGGAGGAGGTTGTTCACCGGTGACATGGTCCGAGAGATTTAGGTAAGAGAGGACCGGAGTAATTTGTTTCTCCCATGGGAGATAGTTTATGGATGTTAATTTGATGTTGATAAGATGACTAAGAGAGTGGAGGGGAATGGTTTGTGGGTCGACTGCCATGGGAGAGGGCTGCGACAGAAAGAAAAAAAGATGACAGGTAGGAGGAGGGATGAATGCTAGAGAAAAGGAGGATCTTGTATGTTAATTGGCTAATACCATATGATATTAGAATGGTTCAACTGACTTCTTTATTGAGATATATGCAACTATATATACAAGAAAGAGTACAATAATTGAGGAGATAATTGCTCATCTATAAATGGAAGAATATTGACTAATAAATGTTGACAGAAGACTTTGTTGTGATGCACAATTTACGTGGTTTCCTTATAATAAGAAACGATTTTTAAATGTTTATGTTTATGTGAGATTTGGAAGAAAATATTCTAAATACCGCGGTTTTTAATATTGGAAATGTTATTCATGAGAAGTGGATTAGACATAGTTGTTAAAATAGTTCAAGCTTTTAATTTGACTTAGTTGAGATTAAGAAAGTATTGCCTTGGTTTGCAATGTTGAAGAAATTTAGACCTCTTTAAACTAAAATATGATTTTTTTAAAAGTGATTAATGATGAATTAAATATGCTTTCTCTTAGAATTGACAAGTTAGATATGGATTAAATACGAAATTAATGGTAAATTGTTGAAGTATGAGACGGGTTAAATGACCCATATGTATGATCACGTGTTTAATGAGAGTCTAATGCAAGAATTTGCATATTTAAGGCTTAAGACGTTAGTAGAAATTAATATTGATGGCATCAATAAAATAAAAAAAGAACCTAGAGGATATGACATGTATAATAGAGTTTGTCAAAATGACCCGTATGTGATGATAATCCTAATGAGTGTTTAAACTTGTGAATTACCTAATATGTCTATGATTCTAGGACGTCAGAAGATCAAGTGATCATCAACAACAATCGCTTCTAGATGGCTATGATCAGGTTATTTGGGTTCCTTTTGAACTTGATGGTTAATAAAAATGTAGAGAAGAACAATGTAATTCATATAAAATTTGATGCTGAAGAGCGGCAACAACGATGGGGGGGGTGGGGGTGGTGAAGCAGTATGAATTGGAGTGGTGAAGTTGAAAGATGTTGTTAGCCTATTAGGCCACTAGCAACCGTTTCGTTTTTTTTTTGTGACACATCAGCGTCATATAACCTTTTCTTATTTTCTTCAGCTTTTCTCAGTTTTTTCCCGTTTACATGGTGTCGTCCTAATTTTTCTCCGTATTCCATCACCCCCTTTTTTTAAAAAAAAGTTCAAAAGCTTGGTGGTGTATCGGTGAATCCCGGTGAAAATTCACCAGGCAGGAGTATCTCGAAACTGGGGACGCGATGTCCCGATCAGCGTTGGTTTTTCTTGGGCATTCGTCACACTAACCTCGGTGACACTCCGTGTGGCCTAAATGAGAAAAACAAGATGAAAGTGAAAACCTAACTTAGTTAAAGTATTTGAATCAATTAAAAAATAATTATTGTAGTTTTTAAAAGAGTAAAGACAAAGAAGGAAAAAACAAGCAGCCATGCCACAAGTAGAAATTTTTTTTTTTGCCCAAGTTTCCCTTTAAATTTACCACCACTAAGTAATAAAACCCATTTTAGTTCAAAAAATACAGAAAATAAAGCCTAGTAGTGAAACTACCAATTACCATACTACATCTAAATCTAAAGTTTTTTTTTTCAATGGGCCAGCCTAAGCCCAACCCATGTAACTTTGCTATTTATAATTTTATATCACAAAGCCTAGGGATATTAGGCATATCTTAATGTACCCGGCTTTTGAAATTCTTTGGGTCCTATGATAAGGCAATAAGCTATAGGAGGCAGTCCACCAGTTTATGAAAAAACCGGTGAAAAGACCAGTCTGGTTTAAAAAAAAAACCGGTTTTAACCAAACCGGTTTCCAATTCAATTCGAATTGCCGGATTGTATACCAGTTTGATAGCATGACACCCAAAAACGAGTCAAAGAAAAAAAAACCCGATTAAACGGGAAAAAGCCGGAATTCTAAAAAATCTGGTCCAAACCAGTTTGAGAGGTTCAAGTATTCAATTAAAATAACCGGTTTTAAAACTGAGCTGCTTGGAAAAAATTTGTTTGATTACATAACAAAAAAAACTAGACCAGTTCAAAAGCCGAACCAGTTTTGGGGAGAAAACCCGATTTGTACACCTCTATTTGGTACTAGAACCTGTTTGGGCTCCAAAATTTAAAACTGATGTGAAATTTGGATTTTTTTTTTCTGATTTGAAACCGGTTTGGAATAATACCAGTTTAGAACTGGTTTAGTTCATCGGTTTCATTCCTGAACCGATTTTTTCACCTTTGGTGATGACGTCTAATTTAAGGTGTTCACTTTTATCATTTTGATTCACAATCAAATTTTCATTGAACTTGTTTAGTTCTTTGTCATGTAATTTGTGGAGACGGGCGAAAATTAAAATGAAGATAAATGTGGTGGCGATAAAAGAAGATGAAGAAAGATAAAAATTGAAGGAAAAATAAGTTTCAATTTGAATTGTTTAAAATTGTTTAAGTAAGCGGCCAAAGTGACAACAAAATAGAAAAAAAATGTAATGATGAGACTAAGGGGCAGTTTGATTGCGCTGACTGAGTAAGATCTGACTGGGTCAGAAGCTGACCCGGTAAGAAGTTCTGACTGAGTCTGCATCTGACTGAAACTTGGCTGTTTGATTATGTATCTGACTGACTCTGCTGAATGAAAAAAATGACCTCTATATACACTTCTGTTAAATTTCTCTGTTAAATTTCTCTGTTATTATTATATATTATTATTATTATTATCATTATTATTATCATTATTATTATCATTATTATTATCATTATTATTATCATTATTATTATTATTATATATTATTATCATTATTATTATCATTATTATTATCATTATTATTATCATTATTATTATCATTATTATTATCATTATTATTATCATTATTATTATCATTATTATTATCATTATTATTATCATTATTATTATCATTATTATTATCATTATTATTATCATTATTATTATCATTATTATTTCATTATTATCATTACTATTATTACTATTATTACTATTATTACTATATTACTATATTACTATTATTACTATTATTACTATTATACTATTATTACTATTATTATATTATTACTATATTACTATTATTACTATTATTACTATTATTACTATTATTACTATATTACTATTATTACTATATTACTATTATTACTATTATTACTATTATTACTATTATTACTATTATTACTATTATTATATATACTATTATTACTATTATTACTTTATTACTATTATTACTATTATTACTTATTTACTATTATTACTATTATTACTATTATTACTATTTTACTATTATTACTTATTACTATTTACTATTATTTTTACTATTATTACTATTACAATTATTACTAATTACTATTATTATATTATTATTATTATTGTTATTATTGTTATTATTGTTATTATTGTTATATTGTTATTATTGTTATTATATTATTCTTATTGTTATTCTTCTTATTATTGTTATTATTGTATTATTGTTATTATTGTTATTATTGTTATTATTATTTTATTATTATTGTTGTTATTATATTATTATTATTGTGTTATATTGTTGTTATTATTGTTGTTATTATGGTTTATTGTTGTTGTTATTGTTGTTGTTATTGTTGTTGTTATTGTTGTTGTTATTGTTGTGTTGTTATGTTGTTGTTATTGTTGTTGTTATTGTTGTTGTTATTGTTGGTTATTGTTGTTGTTATTGTTGTTGTTATTGTTGTTGTTATTGTTGTTGTTATTGTGTTGTTATTGTGTGTTATTGTTGTTGTTATTGTTGTTGTTATTGTTGTGTTATTGTTGTTGTTATTGTTGTTGTTATTGTTGTTGTTATTGTTGTTGTTATTGTGTTGTTATTGTTGTTATTGTTGTTGTTATTGTTGTTGTTATTGTTGTTGTTATTGTTGTTATTGTTGTTGTTATTGTTGTGTTATTGTTGTTGTTATTGTTGTGTATTGTTGTTGTTATTGTTGTTGTTATTGTTGTTGTTATTGTTGTTGTTATTGGTTGTTTTATGTTGTTGTTATTGTTGTTGTTATTGTTGTTGTTATTGTTGTGTTATTGTTGTTGTTATGTTGTTGTTTGTTGTTGTTATTGTTGTTGTTATTGTTGTTGTTTATTGTTGTTATTGTTGTTGTTATTGTTGTTGTTATGTTGTTGTTATTGTTGTTGTTATTGTTGTTGTTATTGTGTTGTTATTGTTGTTGTTATGTTGTGTTATTGGTTGTGTATTGTTGTTGTTATTGTTGTTGTTATTGTTGTTGTTATTGTTGTTGTTATTGTTGTTGGTTATTGTTGTTGTTATTGTTGTTGTTATTGTTGTTTTATTGTTGTGTTATTGTTGTTGTTATTGTTGTTGTTAGTTTGTGTTATTGTGTTGTTATTGTGTTTTATTGTTGTATATGTTGTATTGTTGTTATTATTGTTGTTATATGTTGTTATTATTGTGATTATTTTGTTACTATTGTTGTTTGTTACTATTGTTGTTACTATTGTTGTTACTATTGTTGTTACTATTGTTGTTATTATTAGTATTACTAGTATTACTATTAGTATTACTACTATACTACTATTACTACTATTACTACTATTACTACTATTACTACTATTACTACTATTATACTAATTATTACTATTACTACTATTACTACTATTACTACTATTACTATTATTCTACTATTATACTATTACTACATTACTACTATTACTACTATTACTACTATTACTACTATTACTACTATTACTACTATTACTACTATTACTACTATTACTACTATTACTACTATTACTACTATTACTATTATTACTATTATTACTATTACTACTATTACTACTAGTACTACTATTATTACTACTACTACTACTACTACTATTACTATTATTAATTATACTATTATATATTATTATTATATTATTATATATTATTATTATTATTTATTATTATTATTATCCAACGATAGTGAAAATACAGGGGGGTGATTATGGACAGGTTGCAGCCTGTTCAAGATGTTAATATGGCGGTCGAACTCTTGGGGCCCGTTTTTAGCCAAAAAGCCGGGATGGCGTGGGGCGTTTTAGGGCTGACCTTTACTGATCACATGTTAACATCCTTGACTAAGGCTGTGTAAAATCTCCAATTGGTTCATAGCCTTCCTGGATCTAGCCGTTGGTGGCCCAACAGATTTTACTGTTTATTGTTTTATTGTTTTATTATTGTTTATAAGTTTTTAAGTATGTTTTCTAAATAAACATACCTCCTGGGGAGGCCTTGTTCCCAATTTGGGAAATAACTCTTTTACCTCTTTCCCTATGAGAGGAAGATCTTCCACGACCTCTGCCGCGTTCCCAAGGAATCATGGCTGAAATTAAGCATAAGAAATTATTAATCTCTTTGCTTCTAATTCCTGGATTTTTCTTCTGACTTCATTAAGTCTTCCCTGCAAAATCTGTAAAACATGTTCTTTTGCCTTTCTAGACAAATTTATTACATTTCTAATTTCTTGCATTCTATTTAAAAGCATTGTTTCTATTAATAGAAATTCATTTCTTGTTTCAAGAATTTCTTGAATAGTGTTTCTTACAGGTCCTTTATTATGACTCATTATGCACTAGAAATTATAGCCATTTTGGCTTCAAGTTCTTCTATAATTCTTTTAAAATATTCTTTTTCTAACTCAAGGATTTTAATTTCTCTGAATTTATCTTCAATTTGTAATAAGCTTAGAGAGCTATTTTTCCTTTCTTCAATATAATTTTCTTTTTTAACTTGAAGTTGGATTTCCCTAATCTGCTTATTAAGGATATTAATATATCTTAAATATGCCAATTTGGAATATGTTATTCCAATTGGTCCTTTAAATTTTTTGGTTCTTGAGGGGGTCTTCTCATTTTAAATACTCCCTGGTAAGAAAATCAGGTAAACTGTTATCAGTTCCCTTCTTATAAATTATTTCAAAATCAAATGGCGCCAAATGTGACTGCCATCTTGCAAACATTTGTT
This sequence comes from Flaveria linearis, assembly GCA_024085815.1. Taxonomy (NCBI): domain Eukaryota; kingdom Viridiplantae; phylum Streptophyta; class Magnoliopsida; order Asterales; family Asteraceae; genus Flaveria; species Flaveria linearis. The sequence goes on from JABSNV010001040.1 coordinate 85,314, forward strand.
TAGAAACATCATGTTTAAAATCTTTAGTAAACATATACTTTGCCGCTTGACAATCTGTTCGTATGACAAACTTTTTGTTATATAAATCATCTTGAAATTTTAAAACACATTTTACTATTGCTAAAATTTCTTTTGCAATAGTAGCATAATTCTTTTGGCTAGTATTCCACTTACCTGAATGGAATCTAACAAGATATTCTTGTTTACTTTCTGGAGATTTCTGTTTCAAAATTCCTCCATAGCCTATCTCAGAGGCATCAGTCTCAACAATTTTATCCATCATGGGATTTGCTATCATTAAGCAAGGAAGGTTTTTAACCTTTTGCTTTATTTTTTGAACTGCTCTAGTATGATCTAGAGACCACGGTTTAGCATTGTTTTTAATCTTTCATATAAATGGCAGTGTCTTCTGCTAAATTTTTATAATACGGAAGAATATAATTTAGGCTTCCAAGAAATCTTTGAAGTTGAGTTTTATCCTGTATTTCATCAGGAAATTTTGATGCAAACTCAATACTTCTATTAATCGGAATTATATTTCCTTGGTTGATATTATGACCCAAAAATCTTATATTTGTTTGGAAAAGCATCATTTTAGTCCTAGATATAACTAAACCATTATTTAAAATTATTTTCTTGAATATATTCAAATGTTTAAAATGGGTTTCAATATCTTTAGAAAATACTAAGATATCATCAATATAAACAATGATAAATCTACTATATGGGATAAAAATATCATTCATTATATTTTGAAATTCTGAAGGTGCATTCTTCAGACCAAATGGCATTACGTTCCATTCGTAATGTCCTATAGGTACTGTAAAAGCAGTTTTGTACCTATCTTTTCTTCTATTTGAATTTGCCAGTATCCAGACTTTAAATCAAACTTTGAAAATATATTTGCATCATGCAATTTATCTAGTAAATCTTTTTTATTAGGTATAGGGTACCTAATCCATTTTAAGACTTTATTAAGAGGTTTATAATTTATTACCAATCTAGGTACACCTCTTTCTTGTTCTGCATGTTTATTAACATAAAATGCGGTGCATGACCACGGAGACTTAGAGATTCTAATTAAATTTCTATCTAAGAGAGATTTTATTTCTTTCTTACATAATTCCATATATTCAGAATTCATTTGGCATGGCCTTGCTTTAGTCGGTATTTGACTTTCTTTAAAATCATCTTCGTATGGGAGAGAAACAATATGTTTCTTCCTTTCCCAAAATGCATTAGGATGATCATTACATATTTATAAGGAAAATTGATGTTCAATTAATTTAATCTTTTCCTGTAACCTATTTTTACTTAATGTTTCTTGAATATTTAAAGAAAATATTCTTTTTGTAGAAATTCAATCTGATTTATTTTTGCTTTCAATAATTCTTCCTTTATATTATTTAATGTCCTTGTTAAAGGATTACTTATAAACGGAAAGTTTATTTCTCTTTCCTGGTATGTACCAGTTATTCCAGTACGATCTATTCTTTTTATAGGGAAAATCTTATCAAGAAATGGGCTACCGAGTATTACTTGGTTTGCCAGATTTCTTACTAGTACAAAATTAGTATCTATACATGTATTTTCTTGACATATGAATGCCTTGGGTATTTTATAATTTACCTCGAGTTTTCCTTTACCCGCATGACTCAGACTATGAGAAGTCTTATGGTAGTATTTTACAGGTACTAATCCTTCCTGTATACAATTCAAATCTGCACCATTGTCTATTAGCGCAGTTACTTCTATAAAGAAGTCTTGTCCTATAAGGAGTTTTATTTTCGTATGCCACTTTTGTGAAGTTATAATTTCCATAATATTTTTTAAATAATGAGATTCTGATTCTTCTGGTTGAGGAATTATTTTCCTATTTCTAGACCTATGATCCTTTTTCTAATTCTTTATTGTTTTGTTGTAACAATTTTATTTCTATTTTCAGATTATTAATTTCTTGTTTTAATTCCTGAATATCAAAAGGTTTCTTATTCTTTTTGTTTAATTGATTTTTTAATTCTGCCAGAGAGAAGGGTTTTAGTTCTGCAGAAGTAGAAGCTTCTTCCTCTTCTTGGCTCTTAAAATGTGACGAGATTATTTTCTCTTTTATTTGTGGATTATCTATGAGTTTTAATAATTCCAGAATTTCATTAGTTATTACATTTATTTCCATATCTTGGAATTGTGAAATAATTTGATAGATATCATCTTCTTTTATTTCTGGATTACAACATTCCTTGTTGCAATTATTATTATAGTCATTTCTTCCTCAGATAAAGAGAAAAGACTTTCATTTTCTAAATTGTCTATTTCTTTTTTTCAGAAGAAGATTGCTCAGAATATGATTCTGAATCTGACTCTAATAATATCTTAGAGATTTGATTTTTCAAATCTTCATCTTCTAGCTTATTAAGCTTTTTCCTAACCCAACAAGTTTTTGCTTTGTGACCTATTTTGCCACATTTTCTACAGATAACTTAGGCTTATATGAAGCTTTATATTTTTCAATTCTTTTAAATTTTTGTCTTCCCTTTTCTTTTTCCTTTCCTATGTTTATAAGGGTTAGATTTCTTTAATTTTAATGACTTAGAAGTACTAGGTTTTACTTCTAATCCAAATTGTTCACAAAATTGACCTAATTGCCTCTTTTCATTTGAAGAGTGTTTCTTAATTTGATGGTTTAATCTTATTTCATTGCATAGATTTAAACCTTCTTGCATGCATATACCTATCAATTTCCCATAAGTATATTCATCATAATCTATATTATTTGCTCCTTTTCTAAGGTTATTCCTTATTCTTTCTGCAAATAGATGAGGAAGTCCATCTATGAACTTGGATTTCCAATGAGAGCTATTACTCTCTGGGAGTTCCATTACTCTTGTTAAGAACGTATCCTTATACCATCTAAAAGATGTAAGGGTTCTACACTTGAGGTTTTGTAATAAAGATCTAATATTCTCTGAATTATCAGACCATCTACCTGTAAAATGTTCTATGATATTTACTATCAATGAATAAACAGAATTATTTTCTGTAACTCCATCCTCTTCTTTTACACTATTGAGGATTTTCCTCCTATCTTCTTCAGATAGATAATTATCTCACCAGCCTTTAAGCTGTCCTGTAAAACCTGATATAATCATATGAGCTATTGTCTTAGTTGAGTTCCTATACTCTGACAAATCGTACTATACATTAGCATCCTATGGACTGTTTTATATATTGAGATTCAGTTTGACCATCTATGTTCCATTCATAGATATTTTTACCACTATATGAGTTATTAACTACATATTGTTCTTCTTCTATAAGAATATCCTGTGGTGTTGGCCTAGGATAATAATACATTCTTTGAGTTGGCTTATCTGCAAACTTTGATGTCATTTTTGCTATTTCATCATTTATTCTTTGTTTATAAGTTTCTTCATTAATACTTTCTTCAAATTCAGTTAAAGTATTAATCTTGAGATTCTTTAATATATTTATTGAATCATTTAGTGTTTGAAGAATATTTTCTTCCGATTTTGTTTTAAAATCTGTTATTTTTTGTGGTAATTGTATGCTTGGAGTAGCACTATATTCTTTTTATTATTAACAATACTTTGTTTTTCTTTGAAATGTGATAATATATTATCCATTTTTTTAGCAATATCCTGCAATTGTTCTCCTATTATTATAAGGTATAAATTTGTATAGTTTTGTGATTTTATGAGGTTATTTATATGAGAAATTGTTACTGCTAAGGTATCACCTTCCAGTAATTTTGAAAAGCTTGATAACATCTTTCCTCTCCTTGTTTTTCTATTTTGAAACCAGTTGTTGGAGGGAAAACTTGAGTACTTATTGTACCATTTATATTGTATTGTCTCTCTATTATCGAAATTATACTTTGAGTATATTTTTCAATAAACCAAGGGACAAAAGGTATGACCTTATTTTTTCTGCTAAATCAGTATAAAATTTTTCACTAAAGAACTCTTTTTCTTTGTTGTTGAAATTAGAGAAAAACCATTTTCTAAATAATTCCCATTTGGGGTTAAAAAATTCCTTTGAAATTGCATCTCTTAATAGAGATCCTGGAGTAAAATCTAATCTTTCTTCCATTAATTATGCAAAATTAAATTCTGATTCGGTTATTTCCGGATCAACTTGCTTAATTCCTCTGACTATATTATCAGAGTTTATTCTTAATTCATCTATTTTTCTTTCAGGAAATTCTTCCCTAATCTTAGAAGTAGACGCCCTAGAAGGACTCCTAACAGTATAATCTACTGGTGAAATATAGTAGTGTGATGACACAGATTTAGATAGAGATGGCTCACTATTCGTTTTTATATTTCAAATTGTATTTGTACTGAACCTTCTATTGTTTGTGAAATATTTATTGGATTATGATCCGTATATTGTTGTGATGGGGTAGCTTTATCTATTACCCAATTTTGTGGAAAGTTTATTTCTTCCTATTTTATTCTTCTTCTGGTAGTTATATTTGATTTACCAAAATTAGTTTCTATCATTATTGTCTCATTTAATGGTTTATCTACCATTTTACATTGTGGATTTAACATGAATAAAGGTTTATAATAAATTCTATAACAGATACATATTACCTCTGATCCTGGAGCATAATTGTATCCATGAGTCTTGACATTTAATGTCAAAGCATCTAATATATTTATATCTGATAATGATAACTGCAAATTTGGATAAACATTAAAATATACCGGGCCATGGGCCAAGCTTGACTGAACAATTCCCATAAGGGATTGTTTCCAATCTAAGTTTCTAGCATCTCTAAGAGCTGCTATAAAACTTTCTGGTAAGCCTTCTAATGTTAAAGGCTTAAATGCAATTGCACAAGACCTATATGAATAAATTTATAGTCTTTTTATATTTATTTAAATCTCTGTTTGACAATAATTTTATTATCATTTCATCCTCATTTAATGAAAATGTTTCTTCAGTTGTTTTCACAACTTGTTTTAATCCTAATTTTTCAAAAGTGCCTAATTTATATATTAGCTTGTAATCAATTTTTGGAATTGTCCATTTATTCAATAATTCTAAATTATGAGGGATATCATACTCCTCTTCCATACTGTTTTTAACAGTATCTTCTGATTTTAATATGTTCATAATGTATGAACAAAGTAAGTGTTAAAACATCCACATACATAACTTTCTTCTATGGCTTCTTAGAGCAACATGGCTCTGATACCAACTAAGTAGGGGAGGCCTCCCCAGGAGGTATGTTTATTTAGAAAACATACTTAAAAACTTATAAACAATAATAAAACAATAAAACAATAAACAGTAAAATCTGTTGGGCCACCAACGGCTAGATCCAGGAAGGCTATGAACCAATTGGAGATTTTACACAGCCTTAGTCAAGGATGTTAACATGTGATCAGTAAAGGTCAGCCCTAAAACGCCCCACGCCATCCCGGCTTTGGCTTAAAACGGGCCCCAAGAGTTCGACCGCCATATTAACATCTTGAACAGGCTGCAACCTGTCCATAATCACCCCCCTGTATTTTCACTATCGTTGGCCTTCCAGACTTTTTTTTTTTTTAATAATAGTAATAAGTCATAGAATTCAGTTAAGCATGGTGATGTTTTAACACTTAGATGTTTAGCCTCTTAGAGAGACTATCATCAGAAGAATCTATTTAAGAAGGAGAAAAAAATTACCAGAATTTTGGAACTCAGGCGCTTGTTCTTGAAACTCTTAGACTTTAACTTCAATATATTATAAGAGAATTTTTACAAGAGAGTGGAGAGGGATTTCGATCTTAGTAGTGATCGAGGTGTGTCTAAACTAATTACAATTGCCTCTATTTATAGGAGGCTTAGACACTAGAATATGCTAATAATATGCGAATATTCGCATCCTATGCGTATTACGCGTCTAGAGTACAATTATTAAAGTTGCTTTATAAAAGCAAAAGTTACAATAATGCAACAACCAAACAAAACTTGTCTGGTGAATGGAGAAATTTCATCCCTTCTTTTGAATTATTGATGTCCTTTATTTTGTTGTGGGACCTATTGTATTATTTCTTTTCTTTTGAGCTACCAGATATTTCTGGTTCTTCTTCCATCATTATTCTTTGGTAAACTTCTTCATTGAAGTCTTCATATGGATCTTGAGAGTCTTGAAAAATAAATTGATTTTCTTCATTATTTGAAGATGTACCTGATGTAATCCGTCGAAGGAGATGCTCCTTTCTTGAAATGTCTCGCTATGTCCTTCTTCATTTCTGCGAGATATACTTTCATAATTTCTTCTTCACTAATATCATCAGTGCCTTTAATCAACTTAGTTTTGTAACAATATGATTGAACGGACTAGGAGATTCCCTTTGTTTTCTCTTCTGCTGTTGCAGCTTGTATGACTGTATAATTTCTGGATATAATCCAGAGTATTTTGGCAATTTAGTTTGCCATCTTCCTCTTGCATCATTTTCTTCCAGAATTTAGTCATAAATTTTCTTTTTAAACAAAAAATTTTCTGGGGTATAACCCGTTTCCGGAACCCACTTCAATATCCATGGGATACTGAACTGAGTAAAATAATAAAATGAAGCCATTCCTTCAATAAGGGTATTGTCATGTTGGGCTTCGACTAAGATTGGAGATAAATCTACCCATTGGGCATATAAATCTTTAAATATTTTGCATTTTTAGTAAATATATTTACTGATGGACCGTATAACTGCCACCATTTAAAAATCCAGTTTGGAATATCCGAATCATAGACTTTTGAAAATTTTATAAACCAAGAATGTTTTTTGACTAGGATTCTCATATAAGAGAACTCTGTCAAAGGCTTTAATGTAATCCCAGTAGTTATAGCTAATAGGATTTTTAGATTCAGGAAATATGATTTCCCTTGTTCTTAGAGGTGATGTCCCCCAAGTTTCAACAGATATGATCTGTTTAATTACAATTTTACTGAAACTGATGGCTTTATTAGCCCCAGTATAATGCGTTATTTCGCATGATTCTTTTTTGAGGATTTCCTCATAGAATGTTAGAGACTTTTTGTCTCAGCAGGATATAATCCTTTATCAAGATATCTATTGGTTATTAACCAAGGATTATCTTTCCATTTTTTATCTTTATTTTCTAAAAGAAGTATGACTTCTTTATTATTATTATTATTATTATATTATTATTATTATTATTATTATATATTATTATTATTATTATTATTATTATATTATTATTATTATTATTATTATTATTATTATTATTATTATTATTATTATTATTATTATTATATTATTATATTATTATATTATTATTATTATTATTATTATTATTATTATTATTATTATTATTATTATTATTATTATATTATTATTATTTATTATTATTTATTATTATTATTATTATTATTATTATTATTATTATTTATTATTATTATTATTATTATATATATTATTATTATTATTATTATTATTATTATTATTATATTATTATTATTATTATATTATTATTATATATTATATTATTATTATTATTATTATTATTATTATTATTATTATTATATTATTATTATTATTATTATATTATTATTATTATTATTATTATTATTATATATTATTATATTATTATTAACACACACACAACCACATACACACAACCACATACACACATATTCAGAAGCTTCTTCCCCCCACACACACACACAAACACAGACTCACGCACCCCACAAACACAGACTCACTCACACACACACACAACCACAACCACCATGAAATCGCCGATCGAGAGCGCCGGGAGGAGGGGATGAAGCCGACCGAGAGCTCATGGGGAGGGGAGGTGGCTGATCGATTACCGCAGGTAAGGGAGTCGTTCGATTAGGGCTGTAGCTCGATTAGGGATCGCGCAGGGGTGGGGAGGTGCCGATCGATCGAGAGCGCAGGGGGAGGGGGAGGTGCCGATCGATCGCGCAGGGGAGGGGGAGGTGCCGATCGATCACGCAGGGGTGAAGGGGGAGGGTCAGCCCGGTCAGCTTCTTTGATTTCAAGGTCCGGGTCAGACACCCTGACTCGGTCAGATGGCTCGATTCATCGTTTCAAACGGGCTGACGGTCAGATGGCTCGTTCATCGTTTCAAACAGGCTGACCGGGCTGACCGAGTCAGCCGGGTTAGGGTCAGCCCGGTCAGAAGCATATCAAACACAGCCTAAAGATGGTGCGAGTCTGATTGAAGGAAGATCTGAATACATGATGCTAAATATATAAATGAGTAAATTACAAATTTTGTCCTTTAAGTATGCTTAAAATTACGGATCTTGCCCTTAAACTTTAATAATTACACCGAGTATCCTTTATTTGAAAATTTGTAACTTTTTTATCCTTTTTACTAACAGCAGTTAACTTTTTCTGTTATATTTTTGTAAATGCTCATTTTACCCTTGACTCTCAAAAGGACAAAATGTGTAATATTTATGAATCTTTTATTTTCTTTTTTGCGTGCTTATTTTATTAATTTTACTTTTTCATTATTTTTTTATTTTTAACCAATTTTTATTTTAAATACTGATCTTAAATATTATGAACAAATTATTTTAATCATCCAAATATGAGTTATGATTAGTTTTTATTATATTAAAATATATAATACTATTATATTTTAAAACATTTATCATATGGTTAATATTTATTTTATAATAAAAATATATTTTAAAAAATCCATTTTCAATAAGATTTATATAAAAATGTTTAGAAAAGATAAAAAGATTATGTATTAAATTTTTCTATAAAAGAAGTAAACAGACAGGGGAAGAAATTCAAGCCTTAAGTATGCTAATAAAAAATTAAAAAAATATATTGTGAGGTGTTAAATTATTATTGGCTCAATAAATTTTAGAAAAATAGAAAATAGGGTGGCAACATGGGTCAGTGGGTTGTTCTACACGTCGGGTCGTGGCTTCGGTTTGACTTTTAACATTCTCTCTCTCTCTTTTATATAAACAGTGACCAACCCATCTAAAAGTTCACCATAGTGAAAGGTCCAAAAACTACTCTGAAGTTTTAATTAAACAAAAACACGAATGTTATTTAATTAAACGTACTATTATTTTGAGTTTTTTAAACGGTTACTAATGGGTTTTAATTATTATAAATCAAACATAAACCACTAAAAATAAAACGGAAGCGAACTTTACAATAAGAAGAATTAAAGACTTTATATATTAAGCAAAGCCAAATCATATATAATACCTAACATACAATAATTAAAACTAAGTAAAATAAAAAGTCATCGCCCAATTTTATACGATATTCGATAGATTTCTAATATAATACGTAAAACAAACTGTTTGATATAGTTGAAATTTTTATACCAAAAGGGTTAAAAAGCAATGGTGTAACTAACCGATTACTAGTTTAATTTTTATCTAATGTGAAATAACTAAAGTAAACAAATAAAAACATTAAATAATTTAATAATCTATAAATAAAATTTGAATTTAATAAATATATAAATTAATTAATTAATAATATTTAAGATAAATTTATAAAATAAAAATGTTTATAAGAGAGAAAGAAAGTAAAGTTAAGTAAAAGGCTTGAATTTCTTTCCCGTCCTGTTTGCTTCTTTTAAAAAAATTTAATACATAATCTTTTTATCTTTTTAAACATTTTTATATAAATCTTATTGAAAATGGATTTTAAAAAAAATATGTTTTTATTATAAAATAAATATTAGCCGTATGATGAATTTTTAAAATAGAATAGTAATTTATTATATATTTTAATATAATAAAAACTAATCATAACTCATATTTTGATGATTAAAAATAACTAGTTAATATATTTAAGATAAGAATTTAAAATAAAAAGTGGTTAAAAATAAAGAAATAATAAAAAGTAAAGTTAATAAAATAAAACACAAAGAAATAAAATAAAAGGCTCATAAAAATTACACATTTTGTCCTTTTGAGGGGTCAGGGGTAAATTGGTCATTTATAAAAATATAACACAAAAAATTAATGCTGTTAGTAAAAAGGATCAAAAGCGTTACTAATTTTCAAATAAAGGATACTCAATGTAATTATTAAAGTTTAAGGACACGATCCGTAATTTTGAGCATAATTAAAGGACAAAATTTGTAATTTACTCATATATAAATGGTAGCCTTGTTTAGTCATAATCCATGGACGATTCATGTAACTTAAAACATAGAGATGCCAAAAAAACTCTTTTGGGAAACCGAACCAAGTTACAACGCGACCAGAAACCAAAACATCAGGAGCTGGTTTCTAAGCGTTTGAACCCATTGGTTTGAGACCGGTGATGTGTGCTAGACTATACTAAATTAAACTAACAAATAAAACTCTAACTAGACACTAAAAAGCTTTAAATTTATAAAACTAAGACTCGATCCTAAGCAACACAACCGGCAGTGTACCGGTCGGCTGCAGAATAGCTATTAAGTCCGAGTTATCGAACCCAAAGACTTCTGTATGGAAAACGAAAACTAAACTTACCTAAGACTCGACTAAAATACTAAGCGAAAGTAAAATAGGGGTTTGTTTTAAATTGCTTTAGAAAGAACTGAAAACAGGACAGACACAGAGAAAAAACTAGAATTGAGTTCAGATGATTAAAAACACTACCTAGGCAGAATCCTATACACGTTTTGGCTATTCTTCTAATGGTTTTGGAAAGACTTGTGTAACCGGGATCTAGAGATGCTAACTTAAAAGGAACCTAGAGAAACCTCGACACTTTCAAGGAAAGCAACTAGATAGACCTAATAAGCCGATAAAACACCGGTTTGTGGATTACCCTCACAGGTTCTCCAAGAGAGCTAATAACACACCCGATAGACACTCTAGCGCACGGCGCGAGTGTCACAATACCTAAAGGTAAGGGGATAGATCTGGAATGCCTAATCAGACTCATGAAACTATGATATGCGGGAAACTAGACTGAACTCCTCACAGAGACTCTAACCTAGCAATCAATCACACAAGATAACCTGATAACCTATTAACCTCACAGTATTAAGATTAGTTGCATATTTGATTAGTCCAATTCAAGGTTAATTACTTCAATGATTCAATACGTCTACCAAATCATCTAAAAACCGCAAACACAAGGCAAACGATTTAGCATGCATCCATTATATGACAGACAATCACCAAGACACATGTGAAGCAATAAATCAATCACAAGAACAGATCTAAATACACATCCACAACTGATCATGCAAACCAAATCATTATCATTAACTTTTAAACACAAGTACCATCCAAAAAACCGAAAGAATACTAAACTAAACAATGTATATTCATTAAACCTAGGTAGCTACGGAAGGACTAGCCAACAATCATGTTTAAAACAGTATCACAAGTAGTAGATGAAACATTGTATCAAACAAAATCGAAGGACGGATAAAGAAACGCAAAACCGAATCGTTTAATCCTAGAATCACAATCTCTTCTTCACAAACTCCAATCCTTGCCTTCTCAACTTGCCCAGAACTCCAAAAATCGCCCTAATGCTCTCTGTAGCCGCCTGGTGATGAATGAATATCGGCCATTAGGGTTAATTTTGTTGAAAAACTAATTTTCCACGATTTTACACCCGTAGCGTAGCGCGACGGGCCTTCACATATTGTCGCGTAGCGCGACAAGTCACCACAACCCGACAAATTAGTCGGGTGGCAAATCCGGTAAATACCCGATTTAATTAAGGGCAAAATGGTAATTTCTCACCCCTCGCGTAGCGCGAGGGGTGTCTATATCTGTCGCGTAGCGCGACAAATGTAATTCCGCAGAATGTTCTTTACGTTCACCGCCCGATCCTCTTGTTTCGAACTTGGAAGCTCATTCTTCTCTTTTCTACTGTTTTTAGCTTCCTTCTCATCCAATTTACTACAGAAATACAATCAATCAGTAGTATCCGAAACGAGATAAAACAGGTGTAAAATGTAGCGAAAATTATATAAAATCAACTATAAAAACTCAAGTAGTTTTCACTACATCAACCGGTTTGAGAATTCGAGACATGAACTGATTTGGAACCGAATTGAGAGGATCTGGTTTAATGAACTGGTTTTGGAACTAGTTTGAACCATTTTAATAATTTAGCTATTGAGAAAAGACTATATGTCAGTGTGGACAACCATTTGATTGAAGCTTTTGCCTCTTAGATTAAATGTTTTAAGTTCAAATCCAAATAAGAGTAAAATAATCTAGATGGTTTAGAAGTAAGAGTTGGATAAATTTAACATTATAAAAATACTAAAAAAGGCTATATAGTTGTTCTTTTACCTTTTTGTCAATTAATTTTTACCACTTTGCCTCTAAGTGACTGTTTCGCAAATATGAATCACTAAGTGCTGAACCAATATGATGTCTGATTAGATGAGAGGCTCTGAACAAATAAGTATTGAACCAGTAAGTATTTTTGATTTAATCTCTAAATAACTATGTAAAATACCTATTTTACCCTTTGCTATTAACCTTAAAGTGGTGGCGGTGGTGGTGGTGGTGGCTACCAGACTTGTTGTTAGTATTTGCGAGGATATATGTGGGGGTAAAGTGGTCTCTTATTCATTCAGCATCTCTATAAGCTGAACCATTAAGAGGCAAATTGAACCATAAGAGGTGTTCTTCAAATGAAACAAACACAATTGATACTGAACGGTTCAGCGGTAGCCTCTTAATGATTCCATTAGAAGCTACCAAACATCCCCTAAATAATGGTATAACAGATTTTGAATATGATCTTTTAAACACAAAAAAATCTATTCTTTAAAATTGCACAATCACAAATGGCTACACTAAATTTACAATATGAAGACTACGTTTAAACACGAAAAGTAAAATGCATTTGAAATTTTTATGTTTTTTAAGACATATCTTATTCTAAACAGATTCCAACACAATCAATCCCTACAGGTTTTGACCCAAACCGGTTCCATTTATACCCAATAGTAACTTGTTGGCCAAACCCAAATCGGTTTCAACTTGTTCTTGTTTAGGGTTAACTCTCAATTTCATCTCTACTTACAGATATGATGCTATATTATCAACCTTATAATAATATTCCATCACTGATTAAGAGTATGGTATGTTAGAGGTGCACATTTCGGTAGGGGCCAACGAACTACTTCTGTTTGAAACATGTTTAGGTTGTGGTTCGTACGAGTCAAAACGGGTTTGTGATAGAATAGGTATATTTTGGTTCGGTTCAAGGAATGTGAAAACCCGCTTGGTTCCAAAGTGGGTTGATTCATAAATGGTTCGGTTCTAGAAACTGGTTTTAAACGGTGATGTTTCAAAAAATATTTTCTAAAAGAAATGATTTCAAAAATATATACCGAATATATACAACATAAAGTTCAACTATCTTTTATTAATTTTTGAATATTAAAAAATAAAAAATAATTGCACTACAAAATAATTTCACTATAAAAATAATAATAATAATAGTAATAATATAATAATAATAATAATAATAATAAAGATTATTATTATATTATTATTATTATTATAAAAATATTAGTAATTATAGTTAAGTCTTAAAATAAAATAATACTTATTATTAAATTTAAATGTTAATTTAAAGTATTATAAATAATATAATATATAATATAGTGAATTAAATAATTTTATTTTATTAAATAATGAATTATTAATATGTTATAATTAGAATAAGTTTATTAAATGATGGGCAAAATATGAATAATTGCATAAAACATTTGTATCTACTGCCTTAGAAGTTGTATTAGGTGTCTTAGTTTTTTATAAAATTACATATGTGTTTCAAGGTTTTGCTTTATATAATAGTATAGATATATTCTTGAATATTGAGTATACTATAGTGATTTGTTTATTTTTTATCTAAGTTTTAATATAAATTTAACCCAATACCAGGTGTGAAAAATAATATAATTCTACTTTAATTTTATCTATGTTTTATATTAGTTTATTAGAAAAAATTATAATAAAGTTCTACTTTAATTTTATCTATGTTTTATATTAGTTTATTAGAAAGGAGTGACGTCAAATATAGTATTTTTTTTTAAATCCGCTTTGGTGTTCTTAAGCACTTATCCATAGCCAATACTGAGTCAAGACATACCTGTTTTTATCTACGATACTATATGTATTTACTTAACATTGTGCCACTGCAAATTGCTGATGCAACCCGCTAGTATATATAAGACATTTACCGTTATTGAAAACTCGTTTAGGCTTACGAGACAATTTGAGGTCAACATGAGAAGCTCAAACTTTAGATTGTTTATTAGCATAGCCCCAATATAATTTCACACTCGTTTAACCTCGACTCGATTCCAACTATATTGACTAGATCTCGACTAGTTTATGATTAGCTTGGCACGTTTACTCTTTAATATATGTATGAAATGCTATTTCTCATTTGGTGAGCCACAAATCTCTACGCCAATGAGGATACGAATATTATTTTCTTAATCCCAAAAGAAATATTATTCATTATGTTACGCATTTTCTAAACGGCGTTCACTCCAACCTAATTATAGATTTAATACTTTAAAATTGCAAGTAAATGATTGATAATGATTAATGATTTGAATGATATAAAGAACTCAATTAATAATTCCCCAACGTCCTTTGAATCCTACCCACCTGCTTCTTTCGTTCGATAAACGCTAGATAATTTATTAAAATCGAAAAGGGGAACACGTAGAAAGAGTACAATTAAATCTTGACTTAGTTTTAGTGTTTAGGTTTAATGATATATACGTTTAGTAATGTTTGTTTTTAGGGTATGAGTTTGAAGAAATGAATTTGATATCGATAAATTGGGTATCCTGTGGTTCGGCTTAGTCTCGCTCCCTTCCTGTACTATTCCTCCTCACTAAAAAAGAGTGATAGAGAATCTCGTGAACTTCTCTAAATGTTTGCTTCACGAGCGATATGAAAAGAAGTATATTTTAGCTCTTTCCGTTTCACTATTTTGATTGAGAAAGAATATCTTATGATCGAATGGTCAAATGTCAAAAACAATAGGGGTAGAAATACATACCCATTAAATTTACATACCATATAATATAAATATTCATGTTTGGCTCAATTCACAAGGCTTGTTTAGTAAAGATTTCTTACATAAAGTTTATGCTTAGTCTAAACAGGTTCATGAGGTTTTGAGTTGAACCTATTTAGAAAACCATGTTGGGTTTAAGTTGACCTGATGAGTTTATGGGTAAGCTATTTATTCTTGTATGATATAAAGAAACGTGTTTTATGATAAATTGTTTAAATATTGTATGACTAAATTGAAAACACAAACTAATAAATGAGAAGAGTAAATTACCATTTGCATCCTTAAGGTTTGGTGATTTTGATCATTTGCATCCCTACAGTTTAAAAATCCTCATATACACCCTAACGTTTCATTTTGTTCCCATTTGAATACAAAACACTAACATCGTTAACTTATTCTGTTAACTTTTTTAAAATGACAAAAATACCCTTAAATCAACCACTACACAATATAAAAACCCCTAACCCACTACCCCTTTTTCTCTCTTGTGTTTCCACTTTAACCAAACCGCAAAGAGAGAATGTTTAGTTGCTCTTTCAAGCATATGAAAAGATGAAATCTGAACGTGGTGATTTTGATTTGGGTGATCTAGTAAATGATCTTCACCATCGGCTTAAAAATGCAAGGTACAAAGGTGACCACATGGATTTTGTTTCTATGTATGGATTTTGTTTACATAGATGAGGTTCAAGATCTTAGCATGAGGCAGATTTCTCTTTTAAATATATATGCCAAAATGTTGATGAGGGTTTATTTTTGCTAGTGATACGGCACAAACAATTGCAAGAGGCATTGACTTTAGGTTTCAAGATATCAGATCTATGTTTACAAGGAATTTTAACCTCTCAAGCAACTTGAAAGCAAGAGAAAGGTGTTGTATCTGAGATTTTTCAATTAAAACACAACTTTAGAACTCATGCTGGTGTTCTTGACTTAGCTCAGAGTGTCATTGACATTCTGTATTGTTACTTTCCGCACTTTGTTGATATTTTGGAGCCTGAAGCTAGTCTTATTTATGGGGAAGCTCCTATTTTGCTAGACTCTAGCAATGATGAAAATGTTATTGTAACAATAAGCGGCGCAAAAATGCTGGGTTTGGTGCTGACAGGTGATTCTGGTAGGTGATGATGTTGCAAAAACTAAAATTTTTGAGTATGCTGGAAAACATGCTCTTGTTCTTACTATTGTGGAGTGTAAAGGGCTTGAGTTTCAGGTATTCTTCTTCATCTTTCTGTCATGAAAAGATCATTTTTTGTGATTTGAAGACTCGTAAAGCATCATCAACCTCTTCATTCCTCATCAAACAAGATAACAAAGCATTAAAAGCATGTGACTTAGGTCTCAGCCCCATGAACTACATCGAAGCGAAGAGCTCCATCGCGCTTCGAACCTTATCCGCCCTGCTAAGCTTCAAAAAGGCGCCCATGATAGCTTCTTTTCATCTCTTTCCCAAAAACTGCAGTCTGTTCTCATTAACATCATCAGCAACTTCTTCCTCTTGATCATCCCACATGGGCTTTTAGTTAACAATCGACCCGTATGCTAGTGAACCATTGGTTGCAGATTTCTTAAGTCTAGAAGCTCTATAATTATTGCACGACGGTGTAGCTTTTGGTGCTGCCCACCAAGTGTTCGATGTAATGTCTGAACTAAAAATTTCAGAAAATCTTGAAAATGTCTGAACTAAAAATTTCAGAAAATCTTGAATTCTGAACACAATTGAAGTAGTGAACGATCCAGCCATAAATGAACATTAAATTCCAAGCTTTGTAGCAGTAGATTTAACTAATTTGAACGTAAAGATTGATAACCAAAACAAGAAGATAAACAGAGTATAGACAGATCGTGGAGGTAGTGTGGTTGTTGACTCCAGCTAGAGAGAAAAAAGGGGTGGGTTAGGGGTTTATATTGTGTAGTGGTTGATTTAAGGACATTTTTGTCATTTTATAAAAAGTTAACAGAATAAGTTAACGGTGTTAGTGTTTTGGATTCAAATGGGAGCAAAATTAAACGTTAGGGTGTATATGAGAAATTTTAAACTATAGGGATGCAAATGGTCAAAATCACCAAACCTCAAAGATGCAAATGGTAATTTACTCAAATGAGAATTTTGTTTTTAGTTTAAACATTACTCTTTTACACTTTTAGTTGTAGAATAATTATATGCAAAAAGAACAAATATCTTCTTCTTTCCCGGCCAAATGGTTTTGGCCTGTTTTATGTAAACCTGTGATTAACGTTTTTAAAATCGGACCGGACGGTGAACCAGACGCTTTAACGATCCGTTGGTCGGACTGGCTCAAACGGTTGGACCGTATATAAGAACCGGATAAAATTATAATTATTTTTATAAATATATGTAAAAATTACAAAAAATAAAAAAAAATATAAAAAACCGGTTCAACCGGTCCGGTTCCCGGTCCGACCGCCGGTTCGACCGGTCTGACCACCGGTCTGACCACTGGTTCAACGTCAAACCGGTTTTAAGCACCAAAACGGACCGGATTGGAGTCCGGTTCCCGGTCCAACCTGTCGGACCGGCGGTCCGGTCCGGTTTTCAAAACCATGCCTGTGAAGTTCAGGATTATGCATTTTAGTACTACAAGTGTAAACAAGCTTGAGCCAAAAAAATGTTTAATTAGGATTTTATAATGCTCAAACTTGGTTTCTGAGTAGTTTTTAAGCTCAGTCTTTGTTATTTTTTATTTACTAAATATCTTATTGTTTTATTGATATAACATATATAACTATAACTATAATGTATCTATTTATATTTAATTATATTTTTATATATCTTTTAATATTATTTAGTTATTTTTTATTATAGCTATATTTTTAATAATAACTATTATTTTTAATAATAACTATTATATTTTAATAATAACTATTATGTTAATTATTTAAGATATTTTATAAATTTAATTTATATACAATTGGTCTTGTTAGGATCGTGAGCCAAATCAAGCTTGCTATATGAAGTTTAGGATCGTTTATTGTATAAGCTTCAACTTAGATTAAGCTCATCACTAGACGTTTTAAGCTTGAAAATTTGAGATCTTAGCGAGCCCATATCAAATAACCATGAGTAGCTCAGATCAATTACACCCCACTTAACATGACTCTTATGTTCATATAAAAGTTTGGATTCATACCAAACCTACCAGCATGATCCATGACTCGTTTAACACCTCTATTTTAATCTTCAACCACACACCATACCGTACAGAGTAGTTTAGCAAAATCCCAAATCGAACACCGACTCATGGATGGACAACCTTCTCAAATTGCTCAAATTTGACCGGTTTATTCAATTTTAGTTGAACCGTAGGGTTTACCTTCATTTCAACATTTTGAACCTAACAAATATATAAGTATATATTGACTTGTAAGAAAGCCAGAATATGGGGAAATTGCCACCCCTTTTGAGTTGTAGTATGTAAAATTAAATAAGTTTTGACGTGAAAGATTCGGTTGGTATTTGCCAGTTGGGTCCTAAAGTGAAGGAATCTTTATTTTTCTAATTATTTTTAACTTCTTTTAAAAAATAATATGTTTAAACAGGGTGTCTCATTCACCGTCCAGATTATAAAGGTGGTGTGTCATGTACTAGAAGTGGAATAAGATGTAAAGGATTCCCTTTGAGTCTTATAAAATCTAGACTTGTAAGCGTGCGTTCAATATGTTTTCATATTATAATAACAAGAAAATGTCATAAAATAGTAATTAAATTTTAAAAATAGTCTATAATGACTGGCGCATGACGCATAACTTGCACAATGTAGTGGTAATTTTGTTAGGCTCGGTTTCAAAACATGTACTTAGTATTGACTAAATGAAAAAAAAACTACGTCAAAACGTTGATAAAACTAGTCTAGTAGAAAAAAAGCAGTAAAAAAGAATCCTCATATAGGTTAGCGGCTTCTATATTTGTACTTTAGTAAACGTGCATGGTTACACACAATTGAATATTTTTTCTGAAATACATTAAGAAATAGATAAAATAATCACTTCGAACACTATATTATATTTGTAAATTTATAAAATTTATATTTTAAAACTTTAAAAACCTTTATATTTTAAATGTATAATACAAAAGAAATCCTAATGATTTTGTGTGTCACTTCTTGTAACTTGGTTGGTGAAAAAAGAGAAATATTAAAGGTGTGAATGATTACTTTATTAACTCAAGGTTGTAATGTAATCGGTTAAAACAAAAGAAAAAAAAACCTTTATTAAAGTTTAGATTCTTAAATGTAAATCTGATATAATTCAAGCCTTAGTGTAAAATGATACAAACATAAATGGATGACACCAGCAACATCTCCAATATATAGAACGTGTTGCTAGTGTCTTTTGGTTTAATATTTTTAATAAGCATTTGATGAACTTTTATAAGATATAAGTTTAATGTTTAATATAAGTTTCTTTTTGTTGCTTAAAACGGGTGGCCCAAACTTTGGTTAATTAGGAGACAAAGAGTGGTTGAAAGTCAATGTTCAAAAAAAAAAAAAAAAAAGAGACAAAGAGTGGTATTCAAGGTTTAGGTTTTCTATTTTCCTTAATTAGGGGGGGGGGTGTTCCCGGGTTTCACAGGTCTAATTCGCCTGCGTCACCCTCTCTCTTTCTTTGTTTTCTCTCAACTAGTGAATTTTCAACGTATTTCACCGATCCACAACCACACATCATCACCTCCATCGCCAATTACCACCATCCACCCCATCTACCATTTCTTCCCCGCTAATCTCATTCGCCAATATCTCTGATTGATCCAAACTAGTCGAGTTTAAGGTCCGTACAAAACCCTAGTTCAAGTTTAGGGTTTGTGTTGTACAAAACCCTAGTTTTAGTTTCTTCTCTAAACAACACTCATTTCGTTTGCTATATCTCCGATTGATTCACACTTTATAGTTTGTTGATTGTAGATCTCGTAACACTAAGTGAAGGTTTCTAGATTAATTAATCTTAACTAAAGAGCATTGCAAGCCTTCTTGTTCCCTTTTTAGTCACATCTATTTCATGTTAGGCATATTTGGACTGGGCCTTTGGACCGTCATCGGTATGTTGATCATCAGTGACTAGCCAATGGTTTGTGTGTCTGCACTAAAATCTAGTGTATGTATCTATCTGTTTCTTGATTTTGATATTATTTATTTGTTCTTTATTTGTTAATTTTTGTCTGAGATTGTTTTTTTTTGGTTCTTATTGTACTTGATCATACCATGACATCATCCGTGGATCACTTATCTTCGTATGGTTAATATGGTTGATATTAGATCTTTGCCGAGACCTAGTTAGTAAATAGATTCTAGAGAACCTCTATATCTTTATGCAAGTGATTCAAGCAGCTAATAATTATAAGTATTAGTTTAAAGGAACTGAAAATTACATTATGTGGAAAGATGCTGTCAATTTAGCTTTCCTAGTAAGAAAACAAAGCTGGTTTATTGATGGTAAGCCTACAAACACTTGCTAAGCAATGTGATTTATGATATATGTAATTATGTTGTCTAAATTGTTAATTCTAAAGTTTGAAAAAACATAATTCTATCTTCTTTGTTTTAAATAAATTCCACCTTAAGTTATAAAATTAACCATATTCACATAATTTTGTTATAATAATAATAATTATTTATTTTTTTATTATATTAATTATTTTAGGTCTTTTTTAATTTAATTTAAGTATTTTAAATACATCATTTCACCTTTTAGTTTATTTATTATTTGATGTTCTTTTAATTTTTAAAATCAGTTAAAGTATTTTAATGTATAAGTTTAGATTAGGTTTAAATAACTTAGTTTTTGGGAATTTGGAACGACATCATGTCTAGAGTTGATTCAACCTTGAGTGGTTTACGATCGATCCACTTTCAAGGAAGCTTCTTTCAAGCGCGATTCAAGTTATCTGCTATTAACTAACACTATTTTTTTTAAATTTACAATCAAATGGAAATTTTCTTTTTAACAATCACTTTAAGTTTTAAAAAAAGATACATGTTGTGACATCCGGTAATTTTTCGTTACCAAACTCCGTTAGTTCCGTTAAGTCTTGCATGCACGTGTCGTAAGCACACACTAGTTGTCGTTTAATGTTGGTGACCTAATAATAATTAATGATGTTAAATTAATAATCTAGTGGATTAGATGATTATTGTGTTATGCTTATGTGTTTACGCGATTTGAATGTTAACGGTGAATTTTATCGCGTAACGTGGAAAACGCGTGTGTTAATTCGTATGTTGTGTGTTTTATAAAGACAAAAATATATAATTGTTATTATTAGTTTATATATTTATTAGGTAGTTAAAACACACTTTAAAAGGGGTTCAAAGCTTACTTTTTATAAAAATGCTAAATACAAGGGTTAAAGGGGTAATTAGTAAAAATTAATTAAAACAAAAATTAAAACCCTAGCCCACACCCCAAGCGGCCGCGACCACCTCTCCCTCCCTCTCTTTGCGATTTTCAGCCAAGAACAAGCATTAGGAGGCTGATTTGATCGATTTAAAGCAATATAATACGTTAGAACTATTGATTGCAAGCCATTACACGTTTAGAAGGTTAGTTTTGATGTTTTTGTGGGATTCTCAAGTTGGCCGAAGCCCTAGGTTCGAATGGGTGATGATGATGTCGAATTATTAGTTATTTGTTAATGTTAATAAGTTAGTTAGGTTGTATACATGTTAGTTAACGTTGATTATGCAAGAAAACTACGCTTTTGATTGGTTGTTCATACTTTTTGATAGATGAACCCTAGTTTGAATTTCATGTTGATTATGGGATTGATAGTGTTTGATGTTGTTGAGATGTTAATTAGATAGTATGAATGCAACAATACATGAATCTTACAAGAAATTGATGAATGGGAGCTTTGTTCATGGGTTACTAATAATAGTAACTTTATTTGGCATGTAATGTGGAATGGTTAATGTAGTGATGTTATGGATGTGTTTTGATGTTGATTAGGTGCTAGATTGTTGATATGAATGCTAGAAATCTTAGAATGAATGTTGTTGTTCATACCTTGCCAAAAGTAGAAA